>PVIY010047303.1:0-17949 GCA_004026745.1 Myrmecophaga tridactyla | reverse complement strand
CGGTATTGCTTCTGATTTACTATTTTACTAGGTAGGGGCAGTTCTAGTGGCTTCCACTTAGCCTTTCCTACCATAATAGCCTTCACTCTGTGTTAGAGGGCCAATGTAGAGATTCTGCCAATTGCTCAGTTTGTCTATTCCAATTATGCATTCTGGAACTGGGGAAATAACTACAGGATGGGTACAAGGACCCACTGGACTCACTGTGAGAAGGACTCCATTGATCACCTGACTTCCATAAGCCCCCATTCTGACTGGTGGACCAGAAGATGTTTTGGGTCTCCTGGAATTAATGTCACTTCTGAACCAGTGTCTAATAATTCCCCAAATATCTGATCATTTCCTTTTCCCAAATGCACAGTTACCCTGGTAAAAGGCCATTGGTCTCCTTGGGGAAGGCTTGGAGGAAGATTAACAGTATAAATTTTGGGCAGTGTAACAGGGTCCTCCCCAAAGGGACCCAGCCCCCCCCACCCTCTTTCAAGGGGCTCTGGTCCTGTAAACTGTTTCAAGTCTGGAAATTGATTAAGGGGGCATGACTCTCTGTTTTTGTAATTCAAGTTAGACATCAGTTCACTTGACCTACAACTCTTTTGTTTATAGAGCTCAAACAGAATTTAGTAGACTGCCCATCTATTGTACTTCTAGGTACCCCATGATCTACTAGCCAATGCCACAAGTCTCTGTGAATCAGATTATTTTGACTCCTGCTTTGAGTCTGCTGTCTATTATGATAGCCATGTCCACCTGGTCTTTGGTGATTAAGTGCTGCCACCTGGCTTCTGCCAACTCAGGATCTGATCATCCCCATTGCATTTAAGGATTCCAGCTCAGTTACAGCAGTTCCCACAGTGATATCTGAACTACAGAGAAGGGCTACTACAGAGTTCTTCAGGGATGATGGTGCTAGTCTCACAAATTTATTATCTTACAGTTCTGGTAAAAGGTGCATCCTCCAGATATTCCTCGGGTGTAAGAGCAGGCTTTGAATGATAAATCCACTCTAACATCCCAATCTTTCTATGCTGTTGGATCCCCTCATCTACATTATATCAGGGCAGTTCTGGCATTTCAACCTCAGGTAATGTCGCCACCTTTTGATCCATGTTTCAACCAACCATCCAAATAAACTACTAATGCCTTTTCTAACCCCTCAAGCTATAACATTGATTGCAGAATCTCTGTTAGTGGGCCCATATCAATAAATTCAGCTTGATCTGGCTTTATATTACAACCTTATCCCACAACCTTAAAATTCATTGCCACACATATTCCCTTGATTTTTGTCTGTATAAATTGGAAAACTCATACAGTTCTTTTGGAGTATAATGTACCTCCTCATGGGTGATACTTTGTATCTCACCTTTTGTGACCTGTTCAGACTTTAGTCTAGTTATACATCTGGAAGAAATGAGGGGTGGTGGAGATGTGTCATGAAAAGAATCAAAAGTATTTTCCAAGCCATTTGCTTCAGGGCATTCATTTTCAGTTTCATCTGGTGAAACATGAGTAATCACTCTAGGGCTAATCCCTTCAGGTGGAGGTTGGGTGGCCAATTCCTCAGGGCAGGCTGGAGGTGGGATGGCTGTGTCCTCAAGGCAGACCATTACAGGGTTATCTAGAGAAGAATCAGCATGACCTAAGGCTTCCACTTCTCCACCGACGTCATTATCAATCCACATGTCACATCCCATTTCTCAGTGTCCCACTCCTTTCCAATCAATGCCCTCACTTTAATGGCAGACACCATGCAAGATTGAGATTTCAATTTATGTTGTAAAGTTGCTACTGTAACAATAAGATTCTGAGCCTGATTTTCAGAGCTCTTAAGTCTACAGCTACAGGAAATAATATTTTCCTTCAGGGCACTCATAAAAACATTTACATCTGTCAGATGGTGCATAAGCTTCTCATTTGAAGCCTTAAGCCCATCCCTTTTACTCATTAATGTGTACAGTGTATCTAACAGCCAGCTGACATCTCTACATCTCCTATTTCCACAAAACTCCATATAGATGTCAAAAATATTATCTCCCAGAGCCTGGCTTCATACAAGTGAAGCACTGGAAGAATCCAATGGTGATATTTTGACTATCTCTTTTGCCAACTCACCCCATGGATTGGCATATTATTCTGGTTATGGGAAACAGAGTCCTTAGTGTCTTTTAGTCCAGTCAGAGTAGAAAACCAATCATAAAACCCATTTTTAAGATTCTGTTTCTTAAGAACCACCCCACTCTCAGTACCAAGCTGTATTAGGTAGGGTTCTCTAGAGAAACAGAATCAGCAAGAGATAGCCGTAGATATAAAATTTATAAAAGTGTCTCACATAACCGTGGTAATGTAGAGTCAAGGTCTGTAGGGCAGGCCACAAATTGGTAACTCCGATGAAGTCTGCAATGAACTCTCAGGAGAGGCTGGCTGGACAACCATGGGGATGGAAGAGTCAAAACCCATAGGGAAGGCTGTGAAGCTGGCGACTCCAACGAAGGGCCTGGATGAACTCCACAGGAGAGGCTCACCAGCTGAGCAGGAAGAGAGACTGTCTCTTCTGAATCATCCTTAAAGCCTTCTGCTGATTAGATTAAGCTTTACTAATTGTAGAAGATACTTCCCTTAGCTGATTACAAACACAATCAGCTGTGGATGCAGCTGATGTAATCATGATTTAAGTCAACATAATATCCTCATAACAACAGACAGACCAACACTTGCCCGACCAGACAACTGGGAAACACCACTGGCCAAGTTGTCACATGAACCTGACCATGACAGGTCCCCTCATCTACATTATATCAGGGAAGTCCTGGGATTTCTGCTTCATTTAACATAGGCCACTTTTTGGTCCATGCTTTAGCCAACTGACTGAACAAGCTGTTAGAGCCTTTTCTAAATATTGAGCTAGTGTTGAATCCAGAATCTCTGCTCAGTGGGTCCATATCAATAATTCAACTTGATCCAACTTTCATGTTCCTTCCACCATCATCCCACACCCTTAATATCCATTCCCATACCTCCTGTCCTGATTTCTGTCTGCATAAATTTGAAAAATCATGCTCTTCTTTTGGAATGTAGCACAACTCCTCATGGTGTGCTTGATAGCTTACCTTTTGGGATTTCAGTCTAGCTATAGATCTGGAAGAAAATAGGGGTGATAAGGATGGCTCATGAGAGGAATTAGAAGTGTCCTTCAAGCCAACTACCTTGAGCATTCCATTACAGTTTCAAATGTTTTAAACAGGATTAATCTCTGTGGATGGAGTTGTGAGGGCTATTTTCCTCTGGGGAAGCAATTACAGGTTTATCAGGCAAAGCAGAGTTAATCTCTTCAGATGGAGGCAGGATGACTGATTCTTCAGAGCATAGCATTATAGGTTTATTTATAAAGAAAACTCAGCAGAGTTTAGGGGTTCAATGGCCTCACCATCATAATGATCAGCCCATCTGTCCCCATTCCAATTTCCAGGAATTGGCCTTCCCAATCAATGCCCTCAATTTAGAAGTAGAGGCAAAGAATTCAATTTGAGTAGTATTTCAGCTACTCACATCATGAGATTCTGCATTGGATTTTCAGAAATAAGTGTGCAACTATAAAAAATAAGGCTTTCACGGGCCATGGTGGCTCAGCAGGTAAGAATGCTTGCCTGCCATGCCTGAGGACCCGGGTTCGATTCCCGGTGCCTGCCCATGTTAAAAAAATAAAAATAAAAATAAGGCTTTCAGGGTACACGTAGAAACTTTCATTTCCTTCATTTAGCACTCAGCCTGGGAATTTGAAGCACCGAGTGCATCCTTTAATAACTTTATTCAGGATATTTAGGTGCAACTTTCCAACACCATTATAATTTTTAACTTCGTGAAAATCTGCTAAGGTATCAAATACACTGTCACTCTGAGCCTTGCCTCATATAAATATTTGAATAGCAGTATTCAATGGTGATGTTTTGTTTATTTCTAATGCAAATTCATGTCATGGGCTATCAGTGTCTTCTTGATCATTGGAAAAAGAGTCATTAGTGCCCTTAAATCTAATCAGACTAGATAATCAATTTCATAAACCCCAGATTCAGTAATCTTATCCTTAAGGTTCTGTTTCTCAGAGAACCCTCGTGGTACTAAAATACATATTAGGATTCTCCAAAGAAACAGAACTGTCAGTTACAAATACACACACATGTATTTATGTATTTTTCATATAGTAGGAATTGGCTCATGTGACCATGGGAATTGGCAATTGCACATTCTATAGGGCAGTCTGCAAGTTGGAAGCTCCAGTGAAGTTGAACTCCTCAGAACAAGTTGGCTGGCTGGAATAGAGACAGGAATTCTTGTTTCTGACTTTAGAAATCTTTTCTTTTTAGATTTATTTTTTATTGTATAGTATAACATGTACACACAAAAAATAAATTAAAAAGCAATAGTTTTCAAGGCGCTCTTCAACAAGTAGTTACAGGCAGATCCCAGAGTTTGTCATGGGCTATTATATGCTCCTCTCAGATTTTTCCTTCTAGCTGCTCCAGAATATAGAAGGCTAGAATGCTTAAATATTTTTTATCTTCACAATCGACTTTTTTTTCCTTCTTTTTTTGGTGAAAAATAACATATTTACAAAAAAGCAATAAATTTCAAAGCACAGCACCACAGTTAGTTGTAGAACATATTTCAGAGTTTGACAATTCCACATTTTTAGATTTTTACTTCTAGCTGCTCTAAAATACTAGAGACTAAAAGAGATATCAATTTAATGATTCAGCATTCATACTCATTTGTTAAATCCTATCTTCTCTGTATAACTCTACCATCACCTTTGATCTTTCCATCCCTCTAGGGTGTTTAGGTTATGGCCATTCTAAATTTTTCATATTTGAAGGGTCTGTCACTAATATGGGGTAGGGAGAGGGAACTATCCACTGTTATGGAGAGGCAGGGCTAGGTTTCAGGGCTTATCTGAACCAGAGACCCTTCTGGAGGTTGTAGGTTTCTGGAAAGTTGCTCTAGTGCATGTAACCCTTGTGGAATCTTATATATTGCCCTATGTGTTCTTTAGGATTGGCTGGAATGGTCCTGATTGGGGATTGGCAGGTTATGATAGGTAGGAAGTTCTAACTGAAGCTTGCCTAAGAGCAACCTCTAGAGTAGCCTCTTGACTCTATTTGAACTCTCTTTACTGCTGATACTTTATTAGTTATACTTCTTTTACCCCTTTTGGTCAGGATGGAATTGTTGATCCCATGGTGCCAGGTCTGGATTCATCCCTGGGAGTCATCTCCTATATCAGGGAGACTTTCACCCCTGGATGTCATGTCCCTCATAGTGGGGAGCGCAATGGTTTCACTTTCAGAGTTGGGCTTAGAGAGAGTGAGGTCACATTTGAGCAACAAAAGAGGTCCTCCAGAAGTAACTCTTAGGCATGCCTAGAGGTAGTCTAAGCTTCTCCGCTACCTACATAAGCTTCACAGAAGTAAACCTTATGATCAAGGGCATGGCCTATTGATTTGGGTGTCCCTAAAGTTTGACACAGTATCAGGGGATTCCTTGATGGTAAGGTTTAATAGTTCGATATTCTTTCTTCCATCCCTCAGGGGACTTTATCAATACTTTTTGATTATCTGTTTAATATACTCTAGGATGTATCCAGGCATTGCAATAATCTATACAGGATTAAAGGACCCCTTTCTTATTCTGGGCTCCCTGTGTTTTAATTGTTTAAATGAGCTATACAGATAGATTGAGTTAGATTATGCACTACAGAAAATTTCAGTTCCAGACCAAATAAACCTTTCTTCCATTGGTCTCAAAGAGTATGTGTGGTTCTAAAATATAGACACTGCCTTCCTTACCCCATGTCCTGAATTAGTTTAACCCCAACATGTTTAGTTTCATTCTTATCTCTAAATATCAGGCTATATATATAAAACAGGCTTTCAAATTCTAGAAATAATAATCACCACTCCAGACACAATGTGTCTGCTCTAAAAGCTTACAATCTAGGCCCCTGCTTTCTTGTAAGTATTTTCTAAAGGTGACCATACCATTCTTGTTCTTTTGTTTCTGGCTTATTTTGTCTCACTAACCATCCCACATGTTCATTTATATCGTTGCATGCCTCATGACTTTGTTTCTTTTTGTAGCAGCACAACCTTTGTTCATAAGTATACACCATCGTTTGCCAGTCTACTTCTCCATCAGTGTATCCTTCAGCCACCTGCATTCATCAGGCTTCACGTATAGGGCAAAAACCCTACAGTCCATCAACGTTTTCAGTTTTAGATAATTTCATCGTTCCCAAGAGAAAGAAAACCAATAAACACACCCTTGCCAAATAGGAAATCTAAACCTCCTCTTAACTCTTGTGCCTCCCCCTCATTATTTATCTCTGCTGTTGCTGTGGCAGTGCTGATGGTTTCCTTTTGAACATAGCTTATAGCATGCAATAGCAGTTTTCCCCCTGCACCCTGGACATAAACACTCTTTGTACAAGAATCCTATCTTTGAAGTAATTATTGCAACAACTAATTCATATTTCTAGTGTTAATCAGTGGGACACATAGGTCTATATAAGCCCTTTCAATCTTGCTTATCTTCAATATGATAATTACTTATAGACCCACTAAAGAACCACCTTCACTCCTATCTATTTTCTTACATTGGAGTTCAGCCTCATTAGCTAATGGTTCACCCATCTCTAGCTTCTGTGTATCTCTAAGTTGCCTATAGTCTGCATTACAAGCCTCTGATTATTCCTTTATGCTGGTCATAAAAGTGGAATCATACAGTATCTATTTTTGTGTCTGGCTAATTTCACTCAACTTTATGTCTTCAAAGCTCATCCATCTTGTCATATGCTTCAGGATGTCATTTTGTCTTACTGCTGCTTAATATTCCATCATATGTATATACCACATTTGGCTAATCCACTCGTCTGTTGATGGGCAGTTGGTTTGTTTCTATCTTTTCACGATTGTGGCTAATGTGCTGTGAACATTGGTGTGCAAATGTCTGTCTGTGTCATTGCTTTCAGCTCTTCTGGGTATATACCAAGTAGTGCTATTGCTGGGTCATAGGGCAACTCGATATTTAGTTTCCTAAGGAACTACCAAACAGTCTTCCATAGTGGTTGCACCATTGTACATTCCCACCAGCAGTGCATAAGTGTCTGTTTCTCCACATCCTCTCCAACATTTATAGCTTCCTGTTTATTTAAGAGCAGCCACTCTTATAGGTGTGAGGTGGTATCTCATTGTAGTCTTGATCTGCATTTCCCTTATAGCCAATGAAAATGAACATCTTTTCATGTGCTTTTGAGCCATCTGTATTTGCTCTTCAGAAAAATGCTTATTCATATCTTTAGTCCATTTTGTAATTGGGTTGTTTGTTCTTTTGCTGTTGAGTTGTATGATTTCTTTGTATATACAGGAAATCAAATATTTATCTGATTTATGATTTCTAAATATTTTCTCCCATTGAGTTGGCTGCTTCTTCACCTTTTTGACAAAGCCTTTTGAGGTGCAGAAGCATTTGACTTTGAGGAGTTCCCATTTATGTATTTTTTCTTTTGTTGCTTGTGTTTTGGGTGTGAAATTTAGGAAGCTACCTACTATTACTAGGTCTTGAAGATGTTTCCCTACATTTTCTTCTAGAAGCTTTATGGTTCTAGTTCTTATATTTAGGTGTTTGATCCACTTTGAGTTAATTTTTGTGTAGGGTGTTAGATAGGGGTCCTTGTTCGTTCCTTTGGCTATTGATATCCAGGTATTCCATGCCCAATTATTGAAAAAACTATTTTGTCACAGTTCAGAAGATTTGGGGGCCTCATCAAAAATCAGTTGACCATAGATTTGGTGGTCTCTTTCTGCACTCTTGATTCGATTCCATTGGTCAATGCTTCTATGTTTGTTCCAGTACCATGCTGTTTTGACCACTGTGGCTTTATAATAAGTTTTAAAGTTAGAGAGTGTTAATCCACCCACTTCCTTCTTCTTTTTTAGCATGCTTTTTAGCTATTTGGGGTCCCTTACCCTCCAGATGAATTTGGTAATTAACTTTTCCAAATCTTCAAAGTTGATTTTTGGAATTTTGATTGGTACTGTGTTGAATCTGTAGATCAATTTGGGTAGAACTGACATCTTAACTATATTTAGCCCTGCTATCCATGAGCAGGTAATATCTTTCTACCTATTTAGATCTTCTTTGATTTCTTGTAGCAATGTTATGTAGTTTTCTGTATACAAGTGCTTTATGTCCCTAGCTAAGTTCATTACTAAGTACTTGATTCTTTTAGTTGCTATTTTGAATGGAATTTTTTCCTTAACTGACTCAGCTAGGTTATTGCTTGTGCATAGAAATGTTACTGATTTTTGCACATTAATTTTATATCCCACCACTTCGTTGAATTTGTTTATTAGCTCAAGTAACTTTGATGTAGATTTCTCAGGATCTTCCAAGTATAATATCATATCATCTGCAAATAATGAGAGTTTTACTTCTTCCTTTCCAATTTGGATGCCTTTTATTTCTTTGTCCTACCTGCTTGCTCTAGCCAGAATTTCTAGCACAATGTTGAATAATAGTGGTGACAGTGGGCATTCTTGTCTTGTTTCTGATCTTAGGAGGAAGGCTTTCAGTTTCTCTCCATTGAGTATGATGCTGGCTATCAGTTTTTCATACATTCCCTTTATCATATTGAGATAGTTACTTGCTGAATTTTGTCAAATGCTTTTTCAGCATCAATCAAGATGATCATGTGATTTTTCCCTTTCTTTTTGTTAATGTGCTGTATTACATTAATTGAGTTTCTTGTGTTGAACCATCCTTGCATCCCTGGTATAAACCCCACTTGGTCATGGTATATAATTCTTTTAATGTGCTGTTGGATTTGACCTGCCAATATTTTATTGAGAATTTTTGCATCTATATTCATTAGGGAGACGTGCCTGTAGTTTTCCTTTCTTATAGCATCTTTACCTGGTTTTGGTATTAAAATGATGTTGGATTCATAAAATGAGTTAGGTAGAGTTCCTTTTCTTCAATTTTTTGGAAAAGTTTGAACAGGACTGGTGTTAGCTCTTTTTGGAATGTTTGATAAAATTCCCCTATGAAGCCATCTGGTCCTGGGCTTTTCTTTGTAGGAAGATTTTTGATGACTGATTGTACTGGTTTGAAATGATATATGTACCCGAGGAAAGTCATGTTTTAATCCTAACCCCATTTTGTGAAGGCAGCCACTTCTTCTAATCCCCATACAGCACTGTATGTTTGAAACTGTAATTAGATCATCTCCCTTGAGATGAGACTTAATCAAGAGTGGTTGTTAAACTGGATTAGCTGAAGGCATGTCTCCATCCATTTGGGTAGGTCTTGATTAGTTTCTGAAGTTCTATAAAAGAGGAAGCATTTTGGAGAATGAGACATCTGAGAGATAGCAGAGCAGAATGACATAGCCACATGAAGCAGAGTCCACCAGCCAGTGACCTTTGGAGATGAAAAAAGAAAATGCCTCCCAGGGAGCTTCATGAAACAGGTAGCCAGGAGAAGAAGCTAGCAGATGATACCATGTTTGCCATGTGCCCTTCCAGATGAGAGAGGAACCCTGACCATGTTCACTATGTGCCTTTCCAGGTGAGAGAGAAACTCTGACTGTATTCATCATGTCCCTTTCCAGATGAGAAAGAAACTCTGAACTTCATCAGCCCTCTTGAACCAAGGTATCTTTCCCTGGATGCCTTAGATTGGACATTTCTGTAGACTTGCTTTAATTGGGAAATTTTCTCAGCCTTAGAACTGTAAACTATCAACTTATTAAATTCCCCTTTTAAAAAGCCATTCCATTTCTGGTATGTTGCATTCTGGCAGCTAGCAAACTAGAACACTGATTGAATCCCTATTTGTGATTGGTTTGTTGAGATCTTCTATTTCTTCCTGAGTCAGTGTAGCTTGTTTGTGTGTCTCCAGGAATTTGTACATTTCATCTAAGTTGTCTAGTTTGTTGGTGTATAGTTGTTCATAGTATCCTCTTATGATTTATTTTATTACTTCAGTGTCTGTGGTAATGCACCCCTTCTCATTTCTGATTTTATTTATTTGCATCTTCTCTCTTTTTTTCTTTGTCAGGCTTGCTAGTGGCCCATCAATTTTATTGATTTTCTCAAAGAACCGACTTTTGGTTTTATTGATTCTATTGTTCCTTTGTTCTCCCATTCATTGATCTCTGTTTTAATCTTTGTTATTTCTCTTTTTCTATTTGCTTTGGGGTTAGTTTGCTGTTCTTTCTCAAGTTCCTCCAGGTGTGCTGTTAAGTCTTCAATTTTTTGCTCTTTTTGTTTCTTAATATAGACATTTTGGGCAATAATTTCCCTCTCAGCACAGCCTTTGCTGCATCCCATAGGTTCTAATAAGTTGTACTCTCATTTTCATTCATCTCTAGATAGCTACTGGTTTCTCTAGCAATTTCTTCTTGACCCACGGATTGTTTAAAAGTGTGTTATTTAATCTCCACATACTTGTGAATGTTCTCATTCTTTGGTGGTTATTGAGATCCAGCTTCAACCCATTGTGATCAGAGAAAGTGCTTTGAATAATCTCATGTTTTTTAATTTACAAAGACCTGTTTTGAGCCCCAGCATATGATCTCTCCTGGAGAATGTTCCAGGAGGACTAGCGTTGAATGTATATCCTTGTGCTTTGGGGTGCAATGACCTATATATGTCTGTTAGGTTTAATTCATTTATCAAGTTATTTAACTTCTCTATTTCCTTGTTGATCTTCTGTCTGATTGTTATATCTATAGAGGAGAGTGGTGTATTGAAGTTTCCTACTATTATTTTTGAAACATCTACCACTTCCTTTAGTTCTGCCAATATCTGTCTCATGTACTTTGGAGCTTCTTTATTGGGAGTATGAACATTTATGATTGTTATGTTTTCTTGGTGAATTAAACCTTTAGTTAGTATACAGTGTCCTTCTTTGTCTCTCATGATGTCTTTACATTTAAAGTCTATTTTTTATGCAAACTCTTTTTTTTTCAAAAATTTTTAAAGCATAACAACATACAAACATGAACATTCTTACCATATGATCATTCCATTCTTGGTATATAAACAATAACTCACAAGATCACCACATAGTTGTATATTCATCACCACGATCACCTCTCAGAACATTTGCATCAATCCAGAAAAAGAAATAAAAAGAAAAAAGGAAAAAATTCATACATACCATACCCCCTCCCTCTCACTGATCATCAGCATTTCAATCTACTAAATTTATTTTAACATTTGTTCCACTTATTATTTATTTATTTTTAATTCATATGTTTTACTCATCTGTCAATAAGGGAAATAAAAGGAGCATCAGACACAAGGTTTTCACAATCACATGGTCACATTGCAAAAGCTATATCATTATACAATCATCTTCAAGAAACATGGCTACTGGAACACAGCTCCACATTTTCAGGCAGTTCCCTCCAGCCTCTCCATTACACCTTAACTAAAAACGTGATATCTACATAACGTATAAGAATAACCTCCAGGATAACCTCTCAACTCTGTTTGGAATCTCTCAGCCCTTGACACTTTATTTTGTCTCATTTCATTCTTCCCCTTTTTGGTTGAGGAGCTTTTCTCAATCCCTTGGTGCTGAGTCCCAGCTCATTCTAAGATTTCTGCCCCACATTGCCAGGAAGGTCCACACCCCTGGGAGTCATGTCCCACGTAGAGAGGGGGAGGGTAGTGAGTTTGCTTGTCATGTTGGCTGAGAGAGAGAGAGAGAGGCCACATCTAAGCAACAAAAGTGGTTCTGTAGGGGTGACTCTTGGGCCTAATTTTAAGTAGGCTTAGCCTTCCCTTTGTGGGGTTAAGTTTCATGTGAACAAACCCCAAGACTGAGGGCTCAGCCTATTTCTTTGGTTGTCTCCACTGCTTGTGAGAATATCAGGAATTCTCCACTTGGGGAAGTTGAATTTTCCACCTTTCTCACCATTCCTCCAAGGGGACTTTGCCAATACCTTTTTATTCATTAAAGTCTATTTTGATTCTGAAATCTTTAGTTCTGGTTTTAAGATCCCCAACTCATTGGATGAGAAGCCTTTTTTCATTGCTGAGGATAAGATCCTTTGTTAATTTAAGATATAATCAGCCATAGATGTAATCAACTTAGAAAAAATGCAAATCCATCTATGAAATACTCTCAGTTACAATCAAGCCAGTGCTTTCTTGACCAAACAACTGGACACCCTAACCTAGCCAAGTGGACACATGAAATTAAGTATAATAGGGAGATGGAGGACAATTATCAGGGAAGTAGGAGGAAAAACCTTTGCTATGAGCAAAGGTGCATAGCCATGAGGCAACTGATAATGTCAGAAATGTGTAGGGGAGGGCATAAGGGATTTGAATGTCAGATTAGGAGCATCATTGAAGAGTTTCTAACAAGGCAGAGTCACAAAAACTACAAAACCTTGCTAAAAGAAATCAAAGAAGATCTTAATACAAGGAAAGATATTCTGTGCACATGGATAGAAAGTTGAATGTTGTTAAGATGTTAATTCTGCACAAATTGATCTACAAATTCAATGCAATATTGATTAAAATTCCAACAACCTATTTTGAAGACTTGGAAAAATTAGTTATCAAATTTATTTGGAAAGGAACGAAACCTCAAATAGCAAAAGATATCCTAAAAAAGAAGACTGAAATTGGGGGACTAACACTTCCAAACTTTAAAACCTATTATAAAGCCACAGTGGTCAAAACAGCATGGTACTGGCGCAAAGATGGATGTATTGACCAATGGAATTGAATAAAGAATACAAAGATAGACCATCAAATCCATGTCAATTGATGTTGATGAGGTCCCCATATCCACTGAACAAGGACATAATATTTATTTTCAATAAATGGGCATGGGAGAACTGGGAATAGCAAAAGGGCAAAAGAGAACCCCTATCTTACATTTTATACAAAAATTAATTCAATATGTATGAAAGACCTAAATATAAGAGCCAGTACCATAAAACTACTTGAAGAAAATATAGGAAACATCTTCAAGACCTATAGATAGGAGGTAGCTTTTTGAACTTTACACCCAAAGTGCAAGCTACAAGAGAGAAAGTAAACAAATAGGAAATCCTCAGAAATAAAAGCTTCTGTGCCTCAAAGGACTTTGCCAAAAAAGGTGGAGATGCAGCCAACTTCAAGGGAGAAAATAGTTTATAACCATATATTGGATAAAGGTTTGCTATCTTGTGTATATAAAGAAATTATACAGCTCAACATCAAAAGAACAAACAACCTGACTACAAAATGGGCAAAAATTCTGAATAGACATTTTCCCAAAGAGTAAATACAAATGGCTAAAAATCACATGAAGAGATGCTTATCTTCATTAGCTATAAGGGAAATGCAAGTCACAACTACAGTGAGATATCATGTCACATCTGTAAGAATGGCTGTTATTTAAAAAAAAACAGGAAATTACAAATGTTGGAAAGAGAATTGGAGAAATTGGAACACTTATTCACTACTGGTGATAATGTATAATTGTACAGCCACTGTGAAAGACAGTTTGGTATTTCCTTAGAAAGCTAAATATCAAGTTGCCCTATGGCCCGGCAATACCAATACTATACCCAGAAAAGCTGAAAACAGTGACATGAACAAGACATTTGCACACCAATGTTCATAGCAGCATTATTCACAATTGCAAAAAGGTGGAAAGAATCCAAGTGCCCATCAACAGATGAGCAGATAAACAAAATGTGGTACATACACACAATGGAATATTATGTAGCAGTAAGATGAAATGAGGTCCTAAAGCATGCAACAGGATGAACCTAGAGGATATAATGCTGAATGAAATAAACCAGACACAAAAGTATACATATGGTATGATTTCACTATTATGACTCTGGTAGAGAGCAAACTCCAAATCATATGGACCAGCAAGAAAATCTGTACTCATATATAGCAATGAACTACATGTTGCATCTCTGCAGCTGGAATATGCAAATGACTTCACAAGCAATGGCTTCCATATGTTTCACATTTTTAACATTGACCATTCATAATAAAATTATATAAAAAGATTATATAAAAGAAAAAATATATAGAATGGAAGTGCCTATGGCTTACTTTCTCATTTAAAGTGCCTCTCAGAAACAGAGAAGGAACGTGTATCTCTTAAGAATCTTGGGGCAGGGCGGGCCACGGTGGCACAGCAGGCAAGAATGCTTGCCTGCCATGCCAGAGGACCCGGATTTGATTCCTGGTGCCTGCCCATGTAAAAATAATAATAATAATAATAATCTCAGGGCATAATGGTAACTGCCATACTAAAATGTGAGTTTAGATACATAATATATACATGCTTATCTTAACATAAATAAAATAAAAAATAAAGAAAAATAAAGAATTGTTCAGGTTAAATTCAATTTTTCTCCAAAGGGAGGGATATTTAAAAAAAAAGAGTTGTGGTCAGATTCAAGGTTTAGAAAGATTGCTCTGGCAGCAGGGGGGAATGAAATGCAGGGTTGGGTAGGGTGAGCCTATAGGTAGGAAGTGCAGGGAGGAGGCATGAACAATCATGAGGCCACTATGTCAGATTACATCAGAGCCAATGTTTTCCTGAGCTGGGGTTGCCTGTTCCTAGGCTCCTATAGCCTGGACTGTCAAAGTCTCCAGGTATTTCTCTGCCAAAGAGTCCATCTGGGTCTTCCTTGCTTGGCCTGAATGCTGAGAAGGGAATTGCTGAGTCCTCTGTCCAGGGTCCTGATTTGAAAGTCCTTATCTCCATCAACTTTTTTTTTTTTTTTTAAATTTGCATATGGACAGGAGGCACCAGGGATCGAACTCCAGACCTCCAGCACGGCAGGTCGGAGCTCTGTCTGCTGAGCCAGGGCAGCCGCCCTCTCCATCACCTTTTGAAGGCACACATGCATTCCCATCTCAGCTCTCAAGACTAGCACAGAATCAACAAGCATGGCATCATACCACACACAAACAGAAGCTCAGGGGCCTTGAGTTTGGTCTGTCTGGCTGCATTTCTGTTCAGATCCTCCAGGTCATAATTGCTTTGATGGAGTCTGGTTGGCCAGACAGAGAAAGGCTTCATATCTAGGGAACAGAAGGGCACTGACCCAGACACTTTCTTGGTCCCACCATATGGATGAGGTTGTTGGAGGTGGCCCATGACCTGCCTACCTCCTAGGTCTTGTTTCTCATAGTCTAGCTCCCGCTTTGCTCAGTTGTCATCTCAAGCAAACTGTAGGCCTAAATTTCTGGACTTTTGTCTTCTGCACGTTAACTTTTCCTGAAAAGCCCTTTCATGCCTCCTCCCCCTGGATATATTCTACTTAATCTTCAATAAGCTTAGGTGTACCCTGCTCCAGAAAGCCTTCTCTGTTCCCTCTCAGGTTGCTTATGTATCTCTTCCTCCTCTCTCTCCTCCTCTTATTCTTAATTGACACCAGTTGCAAAAAACTGGCTTATCTATATAATCTTGGCTCATGACATTGTCATCTTTAGAACTTGAATGGACCTCGTTTCCTTTCTTCTTTTCTCTCTTAGTCGCTCCCTTCCCTCCTTTCATTTCCCCCCACCTCCTCCACTTCCTCTCTTTCCCTTCCTTCTGCTTCCTCTTCTCTTCTCGCTCTCCATATATAAAATCATTACCCAACATAAGAAGTAATATAAAAAATAATTTATATATATGTGTCTGCCCCTTTTCTCTGCCTCCAGGTAAACACCATCCTGACATTTGTATTTGTCATTTCTTTTCTTTTCTTTAATACACTTTAAAAAAAGTTTTAGTTTTTTTTAGATTGCTGTATGCAATATTCTGAGACTTCCTTTTTTATTTTCAACATAATGTTACCAAGATACATCCAAGTTGTTATATAGGCTGTAGTTCATTCAATTTTACTGCTATATAGGAAATAATAATTTCTTTAACTATACCATAATTTATTTATCCATCCTCCTGTCAATAAGCACTGGAGTTGTTTCCATTATTTTCCTATTATAAACAGTACTGCTAAAATAGCACTGTACATGTTGCCTGTGTATGTCTCCTTTATATATACACACATGTACACACCTTGGAATGGAATTTCTGGGTTGAGGAGTCTACAAAACTCAATCCTAAAAGATAATATTAAATTGTTTTTCAAAATGATTTTACCAATTTATACCCCACCAAAAACATATAGCAAAATGGATGACCTATATTCTCT
The DNA here is from genome assembly GCA_004026745.1 of Myrmecophaga tridactyla. Lineage (NCBI taxonomy): Eukaryota > Metazoa > Chordata > Mammalia > Pilosa > Myrmecophagidae > Myrmecophaga > Myrmecophaga tridactyla. The sequence continues at coordinate 1,721 of PVIY010047303.1, read as the reverse complement.
CTAACATTTTCTATTGCCAGACTTCTTAATCATTGTAGTTGAATGGGAGTAATTGGAATTTCATTGTAGTTTTTATTTTCATTTCTCTGATTATTAATGAGATTAAGCAAATATTTATTGGAGAGATGGTTCCTTCTTCTGGGAAATCCCCGATCACAATTTTTGTTCATTTCTCTATTGAACTTTTCTCCTTCTCTGAATTATTTGAAGCACTTTAGAGATTTTTTATATAAATCCTTTGTTGGTTATATCTGTTACAATTATTTCCCCTCATTTTGTAACTCAACTCTTTCTTTAAAATATTTTTTTACAAACAGAAGTAATTATTTTAATATAGTTAAATTTATCAATTTTTTATGATTAACACCTTTTGATAAATTAAGAAATATTTTCCACATTAAAGTTTTAAAGATATTAACCTATATTTTATATTAGATGCTTTAAAGTTTTATATTATTTATTTTTTCCCCTGAGTCCATTTGGAGTAGTTATTTTTTTGAGTGTGGGGTTGGAAAAGGTTCCAATTTTATAATTTCTGTTTCTGTCATATGTATAGGCCTATTTTGGGGCTGCCTTGTTCTAAACTATTTTGGCCAACATGTGCCATCATAATATCCATGCTGGTTTGAATCTGTTATGTACCCAAGAAAAGCTATGTTCTTCTAATTCATTTTTGTAGGTGCATACCTGTTGTGGGTGGGAACTTCTGATTAGGTTGTTTCCATGGAGACGTGATCCACCCAATTCAAAGAGGGTCCTAAACCTCTTTCCTGGAGTCCTTTGTGAGAGGATAAAAAGATAACAAAAGCCAAGGGATCCCAGAGGCATTTAGAGAGAGAAAAGAAACACCCAGAGATATTTTGGAGAGAGCTGATACAGAGCTCAGAGAGATAGAGAAATACACGGGGAGAAACAAGCAAGGACCCACAGAAGCCCTGAGATATTTTGGAGAGAGAGACCAGCAGGCATTGCCATGCATCTTCCCATGTAACAGAGGAATCTCAGATGCCAGCAGCCTTTTTTCTGAGAAGGTATCTTCCTCTCGAAGCCTTAATTTGGACATTTTCATGGCTTTAGAACTGTAAAATTGTAACCTAATTGTATTAGTTAGGGTTCTCTAGAGAAACAGAATCAACAGAGAACACTTGCAAGTATAAAATTTATAAAAGTGTCTTATGTGACAGCGGGAATGCAGATTCCAAAATCCGCAGGGCAGGCTGTGAAGCCAACGACTCCGATGGAGGGTTTGGATGAACTCCACAGGGAAGGCTCTCCAGCCGAAGCAGGAATAGAGCCTGTCTCTTCTAAATCCTCCTTCAAAGGCTTCCCATAATTAGATTAAGCATCACTCATTGCAGAAGACACTGCACTTGGCTGATTACAAATGGAATCAGCTGTGGATGCAGCTGACGTGCTCATGATCTAATTCTATGAAATGTCCTCATTGCAACAGACAGGCCAGCACTCACCCAACAGACAAACAAATATCGCAACTTGGCCAAGTTGACACATGAACCTGACTATGACAGTCCACCCCTTGTCAACTTGGCAGCTATATACATCACCTTAAACCATACCCAATTTCCAAATAAAAACAATAAAACACACATTTTTTTCTTTTTTCTAACAATACTCAACTGTCCCGCATATAACTGGAAACATATTAAATCTCTCCAGAATAGGGCACAAATCCTTGGGCAACATTCATTCTTTTTTTTTTT
>PVIY010047302.1:0-17949 GCA_004026745.1 Myrmecophaga tridactyla | reverse complement strand
GCTCTTGGAAACATTTTGAAAAGCTGATGTTAAATATTTGCTTCTCTAACATAAGTCCTCTGGGGTGGCTGAAGCTTTAGGCGACTCAGTCTGAATGGAGGCTCTGATTAACTTCATGGGTCTGGCTAACGAAAATATGATGAATTATTTCTCACTAAAGGCAATCTTGGTGAGACAGACAGGCCTGTGAAGCACATGGTCCAGGAGTGTACTGCACGGTATCACTGCAAGCTCACGGACAGAGTGATTAAGCCATTCCTCCATCCACCATGATTTATTAAGCACCCAATGGGCTAAATAAGACATATGCATTACCTCATTTCATCCTCACCACAACCCTAGGAAGTAGGTTCTAGTTTTAGCATTCTATTTTTTCACATGAGAAAACTAAGGTTTAGGGAGGTTAAGTGACTTGCTCAAAGTCATACAGTTAATAAGTCATTGTGTAGTATATAAATTCAGGATTCTCCGGCTTACAAATCCTTGCTGTCCCCTCCTCACTCACTACCTCATTCAAAGTGCTTCAACTTCTCCTCTTATCCTGACCCCAGTCCTGGCCCACTGCTCCCAGCAACGAAGTCTGTTTTGGTTGCTGTCCTATAGAAGGCTATACCACTCAATCTGAAAACCATTTGCTTACCTGATTTTGCTGTCTTATTAGCTCTTCACAGAAGCCTACCCCTCTTACAGAGGCACCTGAGGACAGTTACTCAGCGTGCCAGTGGTAACAAGGTCAGTGAGAAGTGGAACAGGATTCCAAGCCAGGCTGCCTGACTTCCAAACCCCATGTACTTGGGTGCTCTGTGATGCTGCCTTCCCATTTCAGTACCACAGAACTTTGGCATCAGCTCAGTGGGGTCAGAGCCTCAGGGAAACATCATTTTTATGGAGACACCATTTATGCATTTTCTACATCCTCACTTGGAGATTCCTTTAGGGGTACAAAATCAGAACTCAGTTCTCACAGTCTACATTAGCAATTCCTGAGAAAATTTCAGGGAGATGGTGACTTGTAGCTACATTATAACAAACATAATAGCAGATATTTTTAGCACCTGACCTCTCTCTGAATCATATCCCATTTAGAAATGGTCTCAATTTATAGCAATCAGGTGGGGGAGGGATGGGATGGGGGTGAAAACAGGTCTTTAGTGTCTATCATATTCTGCACATACAATGAAGCACAAATGCAGAGGTAGACCCTGCCTTTGTGGGGCCCACAGCCAACAGGAGGAGGCAGATAGTGAATCTAACAATCACACAAATGCACGACTGTGAAAAAGTTGTAAAGAGGAAGGACATGGCACTAAGAATTTTATCAGATGGATGGTGCTGTCCCCATTTTACAGAGGTGAAAACTGAGGCCCAGAGGTTACTGCACTTTTTCCAAGGTCTCTCCACTAACGGGCAAGAAGGCAAGGATTCAAACCCAGACCTGTTTGACAAATGCAGTGCTCATTCTATTCCTGCCCACTGACATCTTGGACAAACACACTGTAAAAATCTTAAGAACGAGTCAATTCACTGAATAGCATTTTCTTCTTATGAATTTATATAAAACACCCCAAATAGAATGCTTATTCAGCCACACACAGCTTACAGTGATAGATAGGTCATATTAGAAGCCTCATTCTGAGAGTAGTTCCTGTGACAAATAACATATTCCTTTGCTTCTAACATGTTATCAACTATAAGCCATGTGACTGATTTAATAATAGCTATGGGTGGGGGGGTCATTAGAACAATACAATGTCCTTTTACATGTACACATCAATTAGAAAACACATTTTGATCACAGAATGTGAGAACATTGGGTAAGTAAAACCATGCCTCTTACAATTACATTATTGTATTAGGTCTAGTCTCTAGTGAAATCAGCCTGTCTTGGGGCCAGCAGCCCCAGAGCCTCAAACTTCCCTGCTGCCTTGTGCTCCAGAAGGCAGAACTAAGACCACTGCAGAGGGGCCCAGAATGAAGTCTGTTCTTATCTCCAAGAGATGCTTTAGGACCCACCTAGCTCCATGAATGCCCAAAGTCTTGCTTGAAGTGGTCCCACTCCAAGTTCCAAGAGGGAAAGTCCAAGTCTGTCTTAGTCAATATTGAACCTCCAACACCCAATCAGAGCAAAGCAGAAAACATATCTGTGAAATGAATGCATGAATGAAGCCAGTGAGCCTCAGACCCAGGCTCTCAAGCAAACAAGCCTCTCAATCCCAGGGCACCACACTGTTTTCCTGTGTGTTGTGCAGCCAAAGGCTTTTCTGGTACACTTCCCCTCCTATCCAGTGTCCCTGTCCAATCACACTCCTGCTAAAGTAGGTGTCCTCACTGCCCCCTGAGCTGTGCCCATCAGGGTATTGATCACCCTGTATTACAAATGTCTGTTCTCTGTCTCACCTATTACTGAAGGACCCCTTGAAGGCAGGGACTTTGCCTGTCTTGCTCCTGCTCTATGTCCATCCCCAGAATCATAGCTGACACAGGGAAACGCTTGGGAAATATGTTGAATGAATGAAATCCTTGAATTCCTATTTAGTAACCCAGATGCCATCCTGGGTACTGGATATTCAGAGTGTATTCACCATGACCCTAATTTTAAGAAGCTCACAGTCTGAAAGTAGACAAGCAGATGAGTATATTTGTGATGGAAGCATCCACAGTCATGCTATGGGAGCTGGAGAAAGGATTGGGGGCCATCCTGCAAATGGATGGCCTCATCGAGAATTGGACTTGTGAGGTAAACCTAAGAAAGGAAGATAGGGATTCATCAGGTAGGAGAGTGGGGTAAGGGGCTTAAAGCAAAAGGAAAAGCATGTGCAAAGGCAAGGAGGTATAAAATACAGGCTCTGCTTTTAAGCAGGACACTGACATGATCAGATGTGAGTTTCAGAAAGATAGCCCTGGAGTCATGTGCAATGTGGACAGCAGGGGAGAGAGTACCTGAAAGCAGGGAAGCCAATGAGAATTGTATGGATAAGAAACCTGACTCTGGAGTAGACAAACCTGGTTCCAAGCCTAGCCTCATCTTCTCTTCTGTGAAATGGGGATAATCATGTTCTTGCCTCACAGAGTTGCTGGGATCAATGAGATAGGCACAAAAAGTGCTTGTTCCAGTGCCCAAGGAAGAGCCCATCTCAAAAAGCCGAGGTGATCCTGTGCCAACTGCCCAGTCTGGCCCAGTAGATCAGATCCAGGGGAGGCCCAGATGTCCCAAGAAACCACCTTGGGACAATGTTGTCCACCCAGACCCTGGTCTTCTCCTTCTTGTCTAAGATTCCCTTAGCTCCACACACCAGGCACTGCTGGAAAAGCAGCAGATAACTCAGAAGCCAGGTTCTGAAATGGCTTCTGCAGACTCTCCCCTGCCTTTGCTCTGTTGGCTGAAACTCCTGGCACAGAGGGCTCAGTGCGTGGGCTTTGTGGGAATCTCAAAATGGTTCCCAAATAATGTACCATGAAAAAGTAATAGTATCCCTGTCCCCCTGGCAAAGGCAACCACCTCACCACTGCCTAACCACATTCTCTCTTGCCCTGTGATCTCAGTGTGACCACAGCCTGCATTCTCCATAGACTCAGCCCTTCCCTGGAGTGAGAAACTCAACAGTGGCAGAGGAACCCCTTTCTACTCCCACCTCCCATTTCACTCTTCCAGGCATATCTATCTACTCTTAGACCATTTGCTTCTCTGGTTTATACCTGTGTTCCCAACACAGCAGGATCAGGCCCAGGTTATAGTAATATACAATGGCTGTTTGTCTGGGATGGTGAACTAAACAGATGGATGGCTGGATGAGAGGTTCAAATAGATGTTCAAATGGTATATTTGAAGGTCTTATGAGAAATGAGCTGGCAGGATCTGAGAACTGGTTCAATATTTTCGGGGGGTAATGATTCACAGGATCCTAGGCGGGGAGGAGATGGAAGTGGGAGATCTGATACTCCCTTCCTGGCCTCCAGGCTGGTGGTGAATCACCTAGGACAAATGATGCAGTCCCTTTTCCAGGTTTTGCAAAGTGAGGATGCTGCTGCTCACCGTAGGTGTCTATTTTGAGGTCTCACTACCTTGATGATCAAGAAGCTCTTTCTAACATTCAACAAAACTTACCCCGTGCTGACTTGAAGGCTATTTCTACTTAATCACTGGAGAGTGAATAAGAAATGATTTGCATCCCCACTGCTAAACAAACACACAGATAAGCACCCTTTATTCCTATTGGTTGGAAACAATTTTGCTGGAGGTGAGTGTATGGACCTTGGAGGCAGGCAGCTAAATCTCAGCCCTGATATTTACTGTCAAGTGACCTTAGGCAAGTGACCTAACCCTCTGGACCTGGGTTTCGTCCACTGCAAAATGCAGATAAAGGGACTATAGAATTTGTTGCCTTATCAGGATGTTTTTGAGAGAGAAATGGGGTGCTATTAATAATTACATAAGACAATAGGTCTCAACTGAGGCAAACCAGAACAGATGTTCCCTTATTCCTAGGTTTGTAGGAGCTGAGAAAGAGCAATAGAGCACAACTGGACACACAGTTAAGTTTACAACAAGCAAATGATGTCTGATATTATCAATTCTATTGATCATGCAGTTAGCTGGCTCCTTTAGGGCCTTTTCTTCTGGACTTTTCCTTTATCTGGACCCTTTTGCTTTTCTGGATTACCAATGGTTTGGGTATCACCCCAATAGCACACCCTGTATTTCAACCAGTTTTATTAGGAACAACCGTTTGTCAGCTGTGAAGTTTTGATTTGTATTTTTTTTGTACTGATATTGGCTTAACAATCTTGACTCACTCAAGCTCAGCTCAAGCCTCAGGGGCTGCCCAGAACCCAGACCTCAGGGGCCAGCCAGCAGTTCCAGATTGCTCCCCTGCTTTCTTAGAGGCCCTGTTCTCAGGCCTCTTGCAGTGCTGGAATATTTCACTTAGTCTGGGCTCAGGATCAGCCCTCATTTGTGATCACAGCATGGTAGGGCAGGGTTGCCTGGAGGGAGAGGTGAATCTGTGAGTCCTTCAGGCAGAACTGCATCTCAGAAATCCCATCTGAGAGGAGGATTCAATTGAGGTTCTCCTGGGACGGCTATCCTGGGGATCTCAAGAGTTTTTCTATCTTCCTGCCTGGGGAGTCAGAGAGCAATCTCTTTGGGGTTTTCTTGCATTTTGGCACTTTTGTTTATATACACTTGGCATGGTATATTTTATTTTGGGGTATATTTTTTGTAGTTCTGTTACTGGTTCTATCACTTAGTAACTGGGTAACTTCAGGTAAGTGATTCATGGTCTTCAAATCTCATAGTTTCCCTCACCTGAAAATGAGGATAATTGTCAGCCCTGCTGTTAGCCTAAAAAGCATCTTTGTGGAATTAGAAAATTGTTATAATATAAATATACAAGACGACAAAGACTGTGAATATGAGTTGTGCCCCCTAGAATTACATAGTGTACAGCTTGTGCTAACATGCATGGTGACGTTGAAATAACATGTCCACCTTCCCAGGAATGTTACAAGGATTAAGTGAGATAATGTATATAAAGTGTTTGGGTCACAGTAATAATTGGCTATAATTATTACTTTTATTATTTGAACTTTTCTCAATTCCTAACCTTTGGGGTAAGAACTCAGAAGAGTATCCCAGGTTGACAGCTTCAGTGTTAAAAAAAATAATTCTTCCACTAAGCCTTGCCTGGGCTGTAGTGCTGTGCCAGTGAAAGGGTTGTGGACACATGTAGTGTGGCCTCACCACACCAGGTCAAGTGAGGATGCTCAGGGGTAGCCTATGGGAGGCTGGGTGAGATCCAAGCCCTGAGGAGACAGCTTCCCAGTGTGCAAATGCAGTCACGGGGCATGATCACACCAGCCTCACTGGTGGAGAAGGAAAACCTATGCATAATGGAAACTCCTCACAATACAATGTGGAAAAGCAATTTTAAGAATCATTTTTATTTTAATTTCTAAGCCAAGGAAAACAGTTGGATTTGCTTTTCTTTGTTGGTCATAGGAAGAAACTGAGGAGCATCACTGTGATTGGAGTTGAGTTCTTCTCCAGGCCTAAGATGGATGGAATGCTGGGGGATTATTTCTCTTGTGATGCAATTAGTTGAATAACTATCAAGAAAGTGAAAGCAAACAAACTCATTGCCCATTAAGAACTGCAAAACTAGCAAATAACTGTTGTTGGGGGTGGGGAGAGGTTGAAATCTTTAAGGAAAGTAAATGACCACAAGGCTGAGGGCAGCACAGAGAACCTGGGGCTTGGTGTTAGACAGATCTGAGTTCTAGGCCCAGTTCTGCCTTTTACCTGCTGTGTGTTTCTGGGAGAGTCACTTAATCTATCAGGGTTTCAGTTTTCATTTATAAAATGGAGGGAATAACAACCTCTCTAGGCAATATATGTCAGGCACCCAGTATGGTGCCCTGTTCCTTACGTTCGTTCTTATCAACAGTCTGTACCAAGCCCCTCCTGCTAAGCCCAGGTCCCATAAAAATAGCGTCAAGATTGGTCTCAGCACTAGCAATGAGACCTTGAGCAAGTTCACCTTTCAGAGTTTCAATTTCTTCACCCTCAAAATAGGCATAATAGCAATAATAATAATAATAATAATTAGTTCTGAAGATTGTCATGATTAAATGAGATCATGTGTATGCAAAGGGTTCATGAGCCTTAAAACCTGAACAAGTGCTAATTGTCAAGTTTGGTTTACATTTTAATCTAACAATCATAAGAAAGGCTTTTTCAAAGACATCACAGTTCATGATTATGTTTGCACATTTTTTGCCTCCCTACTCTGTCCCAGCACTGTGCAAGAATCTAGAAACAGCAGGACTCAGACTAACCAGTTGACTATTTCAAGGTCTAGGCATTTGAGGCCGACAGACCTCTGGGGTCAGAGCTCAGCTCTGTGACATGGATCAGGTGATTTCAATTTCTCCTTTGTTAAATGAGGATAATGGTGGTATTTCTTCATAGGGTTATTGTAAGGATTCAAAAAGATGAGAAAAATGCCAATTTTCGATGTGCTCATCACATATGCCTGAAATATTCAGCAACTTAATTGATTACTGTCTTTATTAGTCTAATCTTCAGTTTTTGAAGTGCACTCACTCATGTCCCTTACCTCCGGAAAGAGGCAGGTTCCATCACACCCATTTCACAGAAAAGGTTTAGCCTTCAGGATCATAAGTCCAAGTACTCAAAACTTTCCCTGGGAAGCCATAAGAGTCCATGCTTGGGAAGGTACAGAACTCAACTATAAACAGTGCAGCTCTCCTGGGTTTTGAGGCCAGGGTGGGTTTGGAAGCCAGCCCTTTCCTGGAGCCAACTGTTGCCTCCCTGTGCCTCTTTAGCTGCTTCCTGGCTAAGGTGGAGGCCAGCGCCAGCACAGAGAAGTATCTGTCACCAGCTGCCACAGGTGAGCAGCCTGCAGAAGGTAGTGGCCCTGGCAGGCCCACTCTAGCCTGGGACGACTCCTCCCCATTGTTCTTGGGCTGGAAGAGCTGCCAGCACAGGAGCAGCCAAAGCACCGTTGGAAACCAGGCAAACACATACAAACTCAGCCTGGTTTCCACTGACATCACTCTAGCCCTACCTCGTAGCAGAACCCAAACCAGGACACGTGAACACCTTTTCCTGCCTGACGGGAAAGGCCTGAGCTGGCCATCAGAACCATCCTTGGGCTTTGTCATTTAAGTGGAAATTAGCTTAGCAAGGCCCTGGGGAGCACAGGGTCTTCTTTTGAATTGCCAACTGGCTGGCACATGGTGGAGCCTGGACCCAGGCTGCTCACCTGAGAAGGCCCTTAAGTGGACCAAAGAAGACAAAACCAGTGTCCTGGTTATATGAGCATAAATTAATGTGAAACCAGAGAGCAGTGGTGCTAATACCTTTAACCTACTAAAAACCACATTAAGTCATTAAGAGTCGGAAGGTTTGAGTTCCTCAGACAAAGGCAGAGTCCTGGCTCTGCCACCTTCTAGCTGTGTGATTTTAGGCATGTCACTTAGCTTTTCTGAATCTCAGTTTCTTCATCTACAAATGGAAATAACAGTACACACCTTATAAAGGACATTCTGAGATTTCAGTAAAGTAAAAAATAAAAACAAAAACAAAAAAACAACACCACTTGCAAAATGCCTAGTGAAGTATCAGGAACACAGTAAGTACTCAATAAACGGTAGTTATGGATATTGCTAATAAATATAACATATGGCCACCCTGGTGTGCAGCTCTACCCCCTCAGGAAGTCACTTCTTCATGGACTCCCCATGCCCTGGTATCTCCCTCTTCATAGCATTCCCTCCTATACAGCAGCTGTTGGTGGGTATGTCTTTTCATTCAGTTAACAAATATTTATTGAGCAGTGACCAAAACAGAAACAAACAAACCAAAAAACCCTGCCTTCATGGAGCTAACATTCAAGAGGGCAAAAAGGAGGCAGACAGTATATATCTGATGGTAATAAGGACTCTGGAGGGAGTAGGTGGCACCATCACAATTTTAAATAACCAGGGAGGGCCTTACTGAGAAGGTGATGTATGAGCTAAGACCTGAAAGAAGTGATGGAGCAAGCAAACAGGAAAGGGGTAAAGAGTGTTTTGGACAGAGAATAGTAAGTGCAAAGGCCCTGAGTCATAACTATGCTCCGTGAGCTTAAGGAACATTCAGGAAGCCAATGTGGCTGGAGTGGCATGAGTGAGGAGGAAAGTAAGAGATAAAGCCAGGGAGGTAGCAGGGACTAGATCATGGAGGGCTTTTTCTTGGGGACGGGGAGCCAGTTAGTGAAGGGTTCTAAATAGAAGAGTGAGCCAATCAAACCTTTTAAAAGGATCACTCTGGCTGCTGTAGAGCGTGCAAAAGCAGGAACAAGGAGCCCACTTAGGAAACTAATGCAATGGTCCAGGTGAGAATTGAAGGTGGGTTGTACCAGGGTGGCGCCAGAAAGGTGGGGAGAATCTATAGGGTTCTAGAAATACTTCTAGGATATTTCTATTATAATTTGATGGTGACTTATAAAAGAAAAAAAGGAGTCAAGGATGACTCCAAGGTTTTTCGCCTGAGCAATTAGAAGAATGGAGTTGCCATTTACTACATGGAAAAACTGTGGGATAAAGAGGTTGGGATGGGATCATGGGGTAAATTCAGAGTTCATTTTTGGATAAGTTCAATTTGAGATGTGCAGTAAATGAGTGGAAATGTCAAAGAGGCAGTTGGATGTATGAGTCTGGAGTCAAGGAGAGAGGTATGGGCAGGAGAAATAAATGTGGGACTCATCAGTGCTTGAAGGTAATCAAAGTCACAATACTGGATGAAATCACCAAAGTAAAGAAGAGCTGTGAGCACTGAGCTCTGGGGGAACCCTACCATTAAAAGGACAGAAATAAGAGGCTGAATCAGTAAAGGAAACTGAGAAGGAGCAGCCACTAAGCTAGGAGGAAAGGGTGATGTCCTGAAAAGGGAGTTCAAGATGGGAATGATCAACCGTGTCCAGATTGCTGAGAACCAAGAACACCACTGAATCTGGCAGAGGGAGGCCACCGTTGACACTGTCTAGAGCAGCTGAAGGACAGGAGAGGAGGTACAGGTCTGATGGGAGTAGGCTCGAGAGAGAACAACAAGAGAAGTATTGGAAACAGTGAGTGTTTCCATTTAGAGGGCTTTGCTAAAAAGGGGAGAAGAAAAATGGAAAAGTAGCTGGAGAGGGGATTTGAGGTCAAGAGACAATTTTCTTTAAGTTGAGAGAAATAAGAGCCTAATTGTTGTTCTGTTGTTGTTTTGTTTTGTGTTTTCTTCTCTTTTTTTTTGGCTTTTGTAAACAGAATTTATAAAACTGGTACAAGTTTACAGTTCTAAGGCCATAAGAATGTCCAAACTAAGGCATCCAGAGAAAGATATCTTGAAAAGTATGATGACATTTGGAATTTCTCTGTCAGCTGGGAAGACACATGGTGATGTCTGCTAGCTTTCTCTCCTGGCTTCTCATTTCAAACAGCTTCCCCAGGGAGTTTTCTTTCTCTATCTCCAAACGTCTCTCTCAGTGTCAGCTCTCAAACAAAAGTTCTCTAAGCATCTGAGTTTCCTCCAAAACGTTTCCTCTTTTAAAGGATTCTAATAAACTAATCAAGACCCACCTTGACTGGGTAGAGTCACATCTCCACCTAATCAAAGGCCATACCCACAATTGGGAATATCACATCTCCATGGAGTAATCTAATTGAAAGGTCACACTCATAATTTAGTGGGTCAATCTCCATGTAAACAATCTAATCAAATGTTTCTACCCTACAATATTGAATCAGGATTAAAGGACATGGTTTTTCTGGGGTACACAATACTTTCAAACCAGTGCGTTTCACCCTCTGGACTCCAAAAAGACATGTTCTTTCCAAATGCAAAATACACTCACTCCATTACAATATTACAAAAGCCTTAAACCATTTCAGTAACAATAAAAACATAATACAAAGTCAAATCAGTACAAAATCTCATCAAAATCAGTTATAGGCATGGTTTGTGGTAAGGCAAAAAATTCTCCTCTGGCTGTGGACCTGTGAATCTCAGAACAAGTTATCTGCTTCCAATATCTAAGGAGGAGCAGTCATAGGATATATGTTCCCATTGCCATAAGCTGAAATTGAAAGATAAACAGGGGTCACTGGACCAAAACAGTTCCTAAAACCTAGAGGGCAAACTCCATTGGATTTCGTCTGAGAGTTATTTATCATTAGGGCTTTATCAAGAGGCAGTCCCACCCTTTCCAAGGGCCTATGCAGTGGCCCTGCTTTTTCTAAACACTGAGGTCAGGGTTGCAACATTGGAGTGCATTATGGGGGCCACCTTTCTCTCAGTTCCACCCTCTCCAAACATCAGGGCAGCACCCGGGCTCTCTGCCGTCTCCAGGACACACGCTCAATCCCTCAGAAGAATGGGGTGATCACCAGACTTCCCTTAATCCCTGGTTTATGAGCTCTACCCTCTCTGAGGCCTGGGGCCCCAAAAGTCTTCCTAAACATCAAGGTGGAAGGCTTGTCCTCTGCTTTTGGGGAAAACTCACCCTCTCCATGTGTAATGGTGGGTCTGCTCTCCTCATTTGAGATTTCCTGGCTCCAGGATTTAGCTTCCATAGTTCTGCCTTTGAAGTAATTTTTCCTTCAATCTGTCCCTTTTCTGTCCCTTTTAGTCTAGACTGGCAGTGGCTGCATTTATACAGCTCTCACAAGAGACTTGTCAGTTTTCTATGCAGTATATATGGATCATAGCCATCAGACAATAGGGCTTTCCACAGATTCTTTCTGGATAACTCCATTTCCAATTCTGGCTTTTTCTGAAATGGCTGACTGGTTCCATGTTAGGTTAAATCATCACATGGGGCCCTATTCTCTGGGGTCTCACTTTCTGGAAGCCCAGAATTTTCCAGACCATCAATTTCTGGTTTCTCAGAAACCATCAATTGCATTACGAAGAGTGAAATTCTCAACTTATCCCTTTCCTGTCACATTGCACTGCAGGGGAGGAACCAGGTTGCATTTTCTACATTTAGTTTGGAAATCCCTTCTGTTAAATATCCAAGTTCATCACTTTCAAATTCTGACTTCTCTCTAACACCAGCACTTAATTTTGCCAAATTCTGTGCCACTGGAAAACAAGTTTGCAATGACACACTCATCATTTTTGACTAAAGCCTCATTAGAGGTATCTTTAGTGTCCACATTTCTACTAACAGTTTCTTAAAAGAAATTCAGACCTTCTCTATCAAGCATACCACAATTCTTCCAGAGCCTTCCTCTTATCCATTTAAAAAGCTGTTCAAACACGTTTGGCATTTGCAAACTGCAGCACCCCATTTCCCTGGTACCAAAATCTGTTTTAGTTTGTTAATGCTGTTGGAAATGCAATATACCCGAAATGGGTTGGCTTTTATAAAGGGAATTCATTAAGTTATAAGTTTATAGTTCTCAGGGCATAAATACTTTTCCAAACTAAGGCATCCAGATAAATATACTTTGACTCAAGAAAGGGCTGATGACGTTTGGGATTTCTGTGTCATCTGGGGAGAACATGGTGACATCTGCTACCTTTCTCTCCTGGCTACTTGTTTCCAACTGCTTTCCCAGGGGAAACTTTTTTCTGCATCTCCAAGCATCTCTCTCTGTGACAGCTCTCAAGCAAAAGTTCTCCAAATGTCTAACAGCCTGATTGTTTTAGGAAAAATATGCTTATGCAACAGAGATAGGGGAGAATGTTGGAGCAATGTCCTCAAGTAGGTGAGAGGAGGGATCCAGTACATGTCTGTCCCCTCTCTCTTGGCCTGGCTAACTCCTACTCATCCCTTAAGCATCAGCATAAAGGTCACTTTCTCAGGGACGCATTCCTGACCCCTCCAGTTAGATCATATTCCCTGTTACACCCTTTCATAGTGTATGAGACTTCTGCTTCACAGTACTTGTGAACTGTGTAATGATGTGTAAGCCCAGCGAGGGCAGGGATTGGGTTTGTTCTGTATGCAGCTGTATCTCCAGGCTGGCATTCAGCAGATGCTCAACGGATATCTGGTGAAGGAATGAACAGTCCAAGAAAAGAACTGAAACAAATCCTCAGACACGTGTCTGTTTTCTGCTCCCGTATGATTTAATCACATTGCAATGATAGGACTGTGCAGTTACTGGCTGTTGCAAATATCTGGATTCATAACAGCATTTGTTTGTTCCTGTTTGGGCTCTTCAGCTCAGCTAACACACAGACCAAAACCATGTGACCGGACACATCCTTTCCCTGACATCGCCCACTACAAACTGAACACATTCCATACTGCGTCTAGCAATTTATTCATTTAATACTTGCTGAAAGCTTGCTTAGTGCAACATCCTGGGGATATAGGATTGAATCAGACACATAGTACCTGCCCTCATGAAGTGTAGAGTCCAGAAGAGGAAATAAAAAATGAAACATAACTATAATTCATAACAAAGGGAAATTGTGGCTGGTTAGAAATTATAGAGTAGAAAGACTTAACCAACTAAGCAGTCTAAGGTAGGAGAAGAAGAGATATTGAGGAACCCTTGCTCTACCTCTCCTCACCAGCTTCAAGCTATCCAGATGTGGTTCTCAGCCTGAGACAAGAGCACAACAGGGTCATGGCCTCTACTTTCAGATGCCCCAGTACCTTTCCTTTTCCTTTGTACCTCTGCCGAGGCCTGTCTCTGTCTATTACTTCCAGAAGGGCTGCCCTCCTCTCTGGCTCCAGGAGAGTAGAATGCTGCCTCTTGAAGCAGCATTTGTGCAATGATCTGCCTGGCGAGAAGACTGAGATCATTTATGGTAGAGGCCACTTACAGTGATGGGACCATTATGATTCTCCCCTTCTGTTTGTTTTCAGATTTTCACAGACTCTATTCACAAAGAATAACCACCATTTTGCAAGGACCATGAGACTGCTGTGTGTGACATGCTGGTGGCTGGGACTGCTGGCCACGATGGGAGCTTTGGCAGGGCAGGAAGATGGTTTTGAGGGCACTGAGGAGAGCACACAAAATGAATTCATTTACCTGAATAGGTACAAGCGGGCAGGCGAGTCCCCGGACAAGTGCACCTACACTTTCATTGTGCCCCAGCAGCGGGTCACAGGTGCCATCTGCGTCAACTCCAAGGAGCCTGAGGTGCTCCTGGAGAACCGAGTGCACAAGCAGGAGCTGGAGCTGCTCAATAATGAGCTGCTCAAGCAGAAGCGGCAGATTGAGACGCTGCAGCAGCTGGTGGAAGTGGATGGTGGCATAGTGAGTGAGGTGAAGCTACTGCGCAAGGAGAGCCGCAACATGAACTCACGAGTCACACAGCTCTACATGCAGCTTCTGCATGAGATCATCCGCAAGCGGGACAATGCGCTGGAGCTCTCCCAGCTGGAGAACAGGATCCTCAACCAGACAGCCGACATGCTGCAGCTGGCCAGCAAGTACAAGGACCTGGAGCACAAGTATCAGCACCTGGCTACGTTGGCCCACAACCAATCAGAAATCATTGCACAGCTTGAGGAGCACTGCCAGCGGGTGCCTGCAGCCAGGCCCATCCCTCAGCCACCCCCTGCCACACCTCCCCGGGTCTATCAGCCACCTACCTACAACCGCATCATCAACCAGATCTCCACCAATGAGATTCAAAGTGACCAAAACTTGAAGGTGCTGCCGCCCCCTCTGCCCACCATGCCTACCCTCACCAGCCTCCCATCTTCCACAGACAAGCCGTCAGGTAAGTCCCTCCAAGATCCCTTTCATTTGAGCCTCAGGACCAGATTCCAGGCTTCTCGTGGCTGTGAACACAAGTTGGGGGGAAAAGCCACAGCAAGTTGAGGCGGGCTAACAGACTTACACAATTCCCTTGACCCTTGGGCCAAGTTGCTGGAGCCAGTGAGGTGAGGGGGGAGACCACATTCCTTAGACACTCAAAGGTAAAGCCAGGAAGCACTAGACGTGGAGGAACTGGTGAAAAACTATGTCCCAGATATCCAGGATCTCAGTCTGAGAGGGGTGCTGCGTGAATGTACCTGGGATCCATCCAGTGCCCATACTTTTTACTGCTCCCTAAAATCAGCATATTTAGTCTAATAAAAGATCTCTGGGTGGGAGCGTTTGGCAAAGTCACATTTTCCAGAAACTTTTGAGAATCGATGGGGACAAAACACCAAAGTATCTGAAATCAGGAATGCAGTGAAAACGCTGGACCATGCAGTCACTGTACAATACAGCCCATAACACAGTGCTGCAGAGAGGGAAATAGGAGAAGCCATGGGGACACTAAGGCAGCACTGTTGAGTGTTCTTAGAGTGGAAGGGAAAGGTAGGACCAAGAGGGGGACTTCTGCACTGCATCTTGAAGGATATGTAAGAGTTCACTAGGTGGACTTGGGAATTTGGAATTTGAATTATTACTGTGTTTCTGATCTGGAGCCCATTCAAAGACCCAGGGGAACTGCCCTACTCCCTACTTCTGGCATCTCAACAAGAAGCAGTCTGAACCCCTACTTCTTCACTTTCATAATTCAACATGGGCAGTGGCACTGGTAAGAGAGCCTGTATGCTATGAATAATTCTAAGGCTACTGCAATCATCCTACCTCTTTCTCTTCTACTTAAGAAAGCATACTGGCATGAAAGGAAATAGTTGTGATTTTATTTTTAAGATAACTTGAATACAACATAATTTATCTCTTTTTTTTTCAAAGCAAAGCCCTCATTAATTTTGTAATTAATAGTTAGTAACATTTCTTGAGATTCATCTCACCACTGATCTTCCATATGAGATGATAGCAGCTAATATTGAGCATCTACCTGTAGAAGCTGAATGTACAGACAGAGCTCATGAGGAAAGTGGCTGGAGAGAGGGCTGCTCTTTTCTGGTGTTACACTAAGCTAAAAGGAAAAAGCAGATGGTCTCTTTTTAACTAGCTCCAAAGGCCAGCATGGACCTGAGTAGGTTGGCCTCAGCCAATAAGCAGAAGGCTCTTATCAGGCCTGTTCTGAGAGCTTGCAGAGCAGGCTCTTGGAAGACAAAACTCTTTTCTGCGCTCTCACCCAATAGATTCTTTGTTCTTGGGGACATAGCTTAGCCAGAAACACCTTCACAATTAAATACCTTTACATCCAAGTCTTGGCAGTTTATAAATCTTCTATCTTTCTGTAATCTCAAAGCCATCTTTTCCTCATTGTCTGGGCCACTGGCCCACAGCATGCTCTTCCCCATGGGAATGAGGGAGCTACCACCAGCTTATCTGAAAATGTACTCGATGGTATGTTCCCAGCCAGAGACTGTAACAAGGTCTGGGCCAGATGAGTAAGGGAGGCCCAGGCAGCTCCCAGCTTCCCTGACCTCTTTCCTAGGTTAGTCTTATTTCTCTCGGGTCTAGACAGAGCTAGGAGCATTTTAGTCAGGATGATGTTTATGATGAAGCCTGGACCAAATGGCCCCACTGCCCCTTCGCCTGGGGGTCCTGCTGTTGCTGCTCTCCCTTCCTCTTCATTTCTTCTCACACTTACACAATCCTACACCTTCTCCACTTATTTAGCAATAAAAAACACACCTGTCAATTAGGTCTATTAAAAAGGAAGCCTGTAGGGGTCGTTTTCCAAGAGGCAAAGTAAAAGGATGGGCACCTCAGCTGGAAGGCTGGGATGTTGTTTCTCAGCTCATCTCAGGCAGAGTCTCACATATGCTCGCCTTCCCGCCACAAGCCCCATGCTAGAGAGTAATCAGGGAGGAGAAGGCAGTGCTACCACAGTGGTAGCTGCCACAGCAAGATCTTGTGTGAAATGAATCTTTAAAAACCAAAAGGAGTGAATACTTCCATAGTAACTATTTTCTCTCCTGAGAAAGAGAATACACCCAGTTCAGTTTGTTGCTCAATGGATGAGGAAGAGGCTATAAAACATTAAATATTAAAGCTGTTAGGAGCTCTCAGATGCCCTAGCATAATCTTCCCATCACAAAGCTTGTCGGCAGAGCCGGGATCAGGCCCTGGACTTTTAACTTTAGGATACTGAGGTTCAGAGAAGTTAAATAATTTGCCCAAGAGTACACAGCTAGTGATTCAGTCAAGGCTAAATCTGCTCTGGAATAGAGCACATTTCCATGGAAAGGCTGGAGGGGAACTGATGTGAAAATCACTGTATAAATGCTCGATTCGGCCCAACAGTCAGTTGCCTGAGACCTGACCCTCCATCACTGTTTCACAGTACTAGGTTTCACGCAGCTCTTTGAACATAAGCTCTGAGAACAGAGTTGGTGGATTTGTTACTAGAACTCTCTTGTTTCTAATAACACAAAACACTCTCACTGTGAACCCACCAGTATCATTATGCCCCCTTGCCCAGTCCTAGGAGGAACCAACTGAGATCCCCAATAGAAAACATAATATCTACCTCCTGTCTTCTAGTAAATGGGCCCAACTGAAGTTGGCAGAGGACAAATCTAACTTAATTTATACCCACTCTGAACATCTTCTCCAGGATTACATCCACTCAGTGTTTCAAGGTATAGCTAAATCTGGAGTCCTGATTTCTTTAAATATGTTAGCTCTAAGTATATAAAAAACAGTAGATATGATCTGCTCTTGAACATTAGATGACACGCATATTGCTCTACTGATAATACAATGTGTATGTAGAAACCACCTCACCACAGATAGTCTACATGCAGGAAGGCAACTTGAACAGTGTTTCCCAGATTGATTCCCCCCACCCCCATATTTTGTTTACCCCATAAGGTAGAAAATATGTACATTTAGATGGTGGTTCCTTAGCACAATGGTATGTTTTAAAACAGAGAATGAGATATAACTGCAGTTTCCATTCTTTCTGGAGGTCAAGCAATCATCAATCCAGGTAAAAAAGTACTAGTTCTGCAGATCACCTCAGGCAGACTGGGCCGCTAAGCCTGAAGCACTGTAGAGAGTTGTAGAAACATTGGGGTATCCTGACTCACCTCTTAAGGTAATAGAAACTTAGGGAAAACTCACCCCCAAGTCTCCTGCCTCCAGAGCTCTGCTGTTAAACAAAGTAAGTTTCCTATATTAATTACAAACTATATAGTTCAGTTATATTTCAAAGAGCATTATTGGCTAGCTTCTTCATAAACAGAAGACACTCAAGTTCAACGTGGGCCATCTTCCTTCTTCATTGCTTTCTCTTTTCCACTTCTCTTGTATCGTGAGGAACTTAATCACAAAGATCCTTTTGAGTGTGATGGAAGGTTATCCGTCTATTCCTCAAGTAGTTTTCCAAGGAAGACATTTAGCTAAATAGTCAGCATGTTTACAGTCCCAGAGGATAAACTATCAATCTGTTACTGTAAAAGTCTGATGATCTGGCATCATCCTGTGGTCTGGACATCCCAACAGTTTGGCAGTTAGCAAACTGAAAGTAATTTAGAAGATCCCAGAGATTAGGCATCTGTGGCCAGTCACTAGTCA
>PVIY010047301.1:0-17940 GCA_004026745.1 Myrmecophaga tridactyla | reverse complement strand
CCTTGTAGCATCCTGCATGGCCCAACCAAGGTTGGGCACCCACTTCCCTGACCACCCCCCCGCCCACAGACTCCAACCCAGCTCCTCTACTTACCCTACTACCTGCCCTCTCACTGCTCCACTTCCTTGCCTTGACTTATTGGGGTTCCCTCACTCTGAACCCCCCTCCCTAGTACAACAGACCCAAATCCAGCACCTGTGTCAAGGTCCAGGCCCCTGCTCCTTCCTCCAGGAAGCCTCCCAGGACTTCCCCAGGAGGCAAAAGAATGCTGACCCCTCTGAACCCATGCGGCATCGGCAGACATCATCTAGGGACTCACCTGGTGGTAGGAGACCTCACCTGACAGAGCTGAGAAAACACTTAGGAATCTTGGAGTGCAACCGCCCTTGCCATGATCATATAGAGGGAGAACCCAAGACCCAGAGGGGGCGAGGGCCACAGCCAGTCACAGACAGAGCCCACATGTGCAGCAGCACTGGGGCCGCGATGCACGCGTCGCCCTTTGAGAATCAGCCCTCAGAGTAAAGTGTGCATCTGGGGCCGTGTCCTCGATGCCCAGCACAGACCGGCCCAGAGGAGAGGCTCAGGAATGCATGCCCAGGGAAGGAAGGGATGAGGTATGGCGGGATAGGTGAGACTTCAGTAGTTACCTCTGATTCTCAGATTTTCTCAGAAGGAACAAGGCACTGGCGGGAGAAGTCTCCACTCACAGCCTCCAGGTACAGACTGGTGGGACAAGGATTCTGCAGGAGTCGGGGTCCAAGCCCCCTGACCTCAGACCCATGTGCACAGTGGAGTGCTGGAGTTCACAGCCAGCTTTGTCTGAGCAGAGAGCTGCTGGGGGGTGGGGGCGGGGTATCCTTGCCAGTGGAACAATCTAATTATCAGTGGGGCAGAGGGGAGTGTCAGGGTACAAACAGGACAAACACAGTGGGGGAAACAAAAGGGCTGGGCACTTGGCACGCTTATCTATTCCTCAGAATAACCCTACAAAGCAGACTTCCTTATTCCCATTTTGCAGACAGAGAAATGCAGTTTGGTGGCTTAAGTGCAATCCCCCAGAGAGCGAGGGTGCCGGCTCTTGGACTTCTGCGGATCACTTAATCTTGTGTTCTTCCCCCCGTCGCATGCAGCGTTTACAGCAGTTCACCAGCTCCTTTTGGGCAAATCCCGGCCTGCACTCTGTGTGGCTGCGGTGCAGCAAGCAGCATCAGCTCCCCCTGCGGTAAAGTAGGAGTCAGGTAAAGGCAGAAGGGGAGATGGACCTCCAGGTAGAAGGAACAGCATTTGCAAAATGAAAGGCATGAAGAAAACTTGGAAGTGCAGGCTGCTTGGGGGGGCAGAGTTGCAGCACGGATGCAGGGGCAGGAGATGAGGCTGGAAGGGGAGGTTGAGGCCAAGCTACGAAGGGTTTTGAAGGTCCGGTCAGGAAGCGAGCCATCAGAGGTTGGCTCTGGGGTATGAAGTGCTCCGAAGTGTGGGTGAGAAAGCCCAGTCAGCATTGGGGGGTGAGGATGTCCAGAGGCTTGGACTTGATTCTTGTATTGGGTTATTCCAGTTCTTCTTAGGAAGCATAAAATGATAGCAGATTGGGATGGAAATACCCTGGGATTCTATCTCTAATCTTTTGGTTGCGTAGATGGTGAACCTGAGGCCCAAAGAAGGGTAGCCGTGGTCCAAGGTCACACAGCAACTCCTTAGCTGCCCAGAACCAGAAGCAGCAGCTGGGGGGAGAAGTGGACATTCTTTCCTATTGTCTTTTGTGACTCCTGGATATTGAGCAGGGACCACATCAGCAGCTTCATGCATTGCAGTATCCCAGCATGTTTGGGAGGTTTGTGTAAAATGACGCTCATAATAAATTTTCCCCCCTTGAGGACAATGAAGTACAAAAGGAAGAGGCGAGTACTTGACAAGGGCTCTGATTAAAGCCAAATACAGACGTTTTCAACCATAAAGGCTGCTGGCACCATGGAGAAATGAATGACGTAAAATACAACAGCTCCAGGCTGGCCTGGGAGAGGAGGGAGGGGTCCACGGTGAGTCAGAGGCTGAGCGGGATGCAGGGGAGCAGCCTGTGGTCGCCGCTCTCATATCTCCCCTGTGAAGGAGAAATTCTACATATCACCCCCAGGCTGCCTCACCCACTCCTGTGCCTCCACATCACCCTCATTCACAGCCGAACCCAAACACCCTCCCTCTAAACGTAGTCTCCAGTCCCCCTCTCCTCCTTAAGCATCGCCCAAGTAGCCCTTCCTCCATGAAGCCTGCTTGGATGGCACCAGTCTATACCACCCCCACCCCGTCCAAGGCTGTCTCCCAAAGGAGGGACCTTCAGTCTCTTCCACAGCCGGCTGTCTCCTCCTAGACCTATGCCTGCCCACCACCTCTCAGAGATCAGAGCCAAGAAATAAACACAATCCCACAGCCCAGACTCCCAAGGGCTCAGTCTCCCCAGGAGATGCTGCTGGGGGCATGGGTGAGCTGAGGCTCCAAGGGACCCCACTTGGAGGAGAGGAAGGCCCTGCACACGGATACCTCTTGGTATATGTACAGTGTCCCCCCACTTGCCCAACTGCTCATGGGCACCCTGTATGGCTGCCCCCCCCCCAGTAGCCCCCTTCCTGACCTCCCAGGTAGAATGTGAGCTCTAGGAGGAGGGGGCTCTGGCTTCTCCCCTCCTACTCCTGCTTCTTCTTCCTCCAAGATGGGGCCACACAAAAGTGCTTGGGAGAAACTAGGCTCTGAGCACTCAGGGCGCGGCTGCCAGGCCTTCTCTTCCACAGGCCTCAATTGCCCTCCCCGGTTTCAGTTTCTCTATCTGCAAAGTGGGTATGATGTTTCCAGGCTGTTGTGAGCCCAGAATGACATCATGTGCAGGAAAATAATTTTTTTCTTTATGTTTTATCATTCTTATCGTTGGTATTCTAAGTGTATAAGTGATGCATGAACATAGTATTATTATAAATGTGAAAACAATGACATAAAAATGCAAGCACAGCTTCACCACTTTCCCCTACCCCAAAATCTAAGCACTGCCTCAGCTGTAGCCACTGTTATCATTTAATGCTTATCCTTCCACATCTTGGTAACAAGGGTGGGCTCGCCGGGGGGCCCCGGAAGGTGGTAATATCTCTCTTCCCAGTGTTTTCTTGGCCCCAGAGTACTGCACCATCTCCTGTGGGTTTCCTATACTTCATCTGAACTTTTGAAAATAGTCTTTTCATTAAATCATCCTCAAATCAACCAGTTTGAATATGCTATCTGTTTTCTACCAAAACCCTGACTGAGACTTAGCTCTTTGAACTAAATATGAGAAGGGTGAGAGGGGATGGAGACAGTGAAGGGAAAGAAGAGGGCATCTGTGAATCCTTCCCAAACCCAGCCAATTCATGCATAGGTACAAAGCCCGACTTCATTAGTAGGAAACTATTAACTACTAACTAACTAATGTTAGTTTTCTATATTAGTAGGAAACTCCCCTCCAATTTCCATGAGGCAAGACTACCCTTAAGCCCTCCCCCCAATCTGTGTCCTCCGCTTCCTTCCCCCAAACCCTCCTGCCAGAAGAGGAGTGATTTATTTGATTGGTGCATCCGGGATGAGAGCTTTCTTCTGCTTAACTTAGTTCCTGCCCCTACTACCTGTCTGAGCTCTGCAGAGAGCACACGTTCCGTCTGGGCTGGTGCTCTGTGCTGTGAGGTTTCATGAGCAGGGCTCAAGTCTAGAAGGCCTGGCCTTGTGCAGCAGGGCCTGTGTTTATTTCAAATTCTGGGGTTCAGCACATGGAACACCATTACTGTAACACATCCAAGCCATTTCCTCCAAATCGGTTTTTTACAAATTCTGTCACTAGTATTGGTATTTTGATCTTCGCCTGCAAAGCCACTTTGCACCTCTTCATAAGTTCATCACATACCTAAATTAGCCACAGATGTTGGAATTAAGTAGGATTTGCCATTTTGCCTATCAAAATGCTAAAAATTTACAACTCAAAATACTCAGTGCTGATGAAGTTGCAGTGAGATGGACATTTTTGTATCTCTTGTTGTTAGGGGTTTGAATTGGCACCAACATTTTGGAATACGGTTTGGTGTTATGAATCAGAAACTGTGAAATATTCATCATCTCTTCACTTTAGGATTTGGATGAGGAAGTAACCAGAGAGCCAAATGGGAACTTAAGTGCAAAGAATTAAGAATAAGAGTAAATCTTGGGGAAGAAGGCCCTAAATGCTTATTGATAGGGAAACAATGTAATAATTATGGTATCGCAAACTGATGAAATATATAGCCACCAAATTGATATTGTCAGTAAGGATAGGAGAAATTGATCATGGTATGACGTTGTGTGGTTTGAAACTGCTATGTAACCCAGAAAAGCTATGTTCTTTACACTAATCCAATCTTGTGGGGGCAGACCTAGTATTTGGGTGGGATCTTTTTGGTTAAGTTGTTTCCTTGGAGATGTGACCTGCCCAGTTGTAGGTGGGAATTTTTGATCAGGTGGCTTCCATGGAGCTGAATCTCCACCCATTCTGAATCCACTTACTGGAACGCTTTAAGAGGGAGACACTTAGGAAAAAGCTTCTGAGCTGACACAGGCAGAGATGTTTAGGGATGTTTAGGGATGCAGAAAGAAAATGCCCCCAGGGAAGCTGTTTGAAACCAGAAGCCAAAGGACCAACAGGTGCCAGCCTCATGTCTTCCCAGCTAACAGAGGTGTTGCCCACCCATTTGGCCTTTCTTGAGTCAAGGTATCTTTCTTTGGATGCCTTAGTTTGGACATTTTTATAGCCTTAGATCTATAAACTTATGACTTAATAAATCTCCTTTATAAAAGCCTATCCATTTCTGGTATGTTACATTCTGGCAGCATTAGCAAACTAGAACAGATGTTAAGCAAACAAAAAGCAGAACAGAAAACTCTTGAGCACCCAATGCCAATTATGAAATGCAGAGGAAAAAAGACTGGACTTTCTGTGAGATGGTTATGTACCCTTCCTTATCTCTTTCCATGTGTTTTCCATGTTTTCTATTATATGCTTGTATGTCCCACCCCCACCCCCTGCAGAGTTACACAGGAAACAAGGGACTCGGATGTCATCCTCTTTCCCAGGATCTTTGATGTTATTGCAGCGTCTGTGATTTCCAGAGCATAGCGTGAGCTGTGGGATGCTTCTGGAAGAGCACCCTTCCTCAACCTTCCAAAGCAGGACGCTGCCTTTGTCCCCCGTGGCTGTGCTGAAGAAGGCGGGCCGGCCGAGGAAATGCCCTCCTGCGCGTTCTTTTCCTGGCTCTCTCCTCCTGTGGCTTCTCTGGAGAACTCTCGCTAGGGATTTTTCAGACATCATTTCTCTCTGCTTCCCAGAGGGTCTTAGAAGGGCTTCATCCTCCTTGCACAGACATTAGGCTTCTGGCACGCCTCGGGTCGGCTCGGAGGGTTTGCACTCAGGTTTAACCCGCCACGTAGTGAGCGTGCTCGCCGGATCCTGGCATTTCGCCTACTGAACGAGGCCAAGTCGCAGAGCTCCCCTGCCTTCTGGTGACCCAGGGAAATGGCCCTCGTTTGGAGCAATAACAGGAAGGCAGGCGTCTCAGAGGAGGAAAAGGACAGGCTCGGTTACGAGCCACTGCGTCTGCATCAACGGAAACTGGAAAAATGAGACCCACAGAGATGCTGGGTGGAGTTGCCCCAGAGAGCTAAAGCCCATCAGCGTGTGAGCAGGGACTGTCCCTTTCCTGGCTGCTGCTAAGCATGGGGCCTGGGAGGCCTGGGCAGCCACGATGGGGAGAGGACGCCGGGGTGGGGGGCGGTGCTGAGAGGGCAGGCAGAGGCGGCCCCACCCAGGGCTGCCACGGACCCGGTGCCTGCGCTCCCTTCCGGCCTCCAGGAACACCTCTCCTCCTGCTTGGGGTTGTGGCTTTTGCTTTCTGCATATTCTTAACGTGGAAGAGTTAACTCCTCTGGTCCGGGAGGGGAGGAGGTGGATCAGAGACTAGGAGGGCCCTAGTTCATCCACAGTGGATAAATGGCCATGAAAGCTCGGGGCTGGGGCTTGGAATGCCTTTGCACAGAGGACCCCAGGCTGCCCCGACAAGGGTAGAGGGTATGCTACGCCTTTTGCTCCAAGGAGGCCACAGCTCAGAGGCTTGAGCACAGACTGTGGACAGTGTCAGGAGCTCAGACTGGGGCTGAGAAGAGTCTCAGCTTTTGGCCAGGCCTGGGCCTGTGGGTGGGCTGGTGACTTCATCTGAGGCCATGGTCAGTGGCTGCTCAGTGATTGGGGTCAGCGCTCCTGCCTGCAGCCGACACTGGGGCCTCCTGTGTGGCCAGGTCAGGGTCAATGTCTCTCTCCCTTACAGTCTTTAGGAGAACCAGTTGGCTCAGCAGAGACACAAGGACTGGCTGCTGGGCTCCTGCCCACTCTGCCTGGCCTTCCCTGGACCTGCGACTTAGAGAAAGGACAGTGCTGAAAAGCAGAGGACTTAGAAACCAAGCCTCCCATGGTTCAGTGTCCCGGCTGCCACTGTCCATCCCGTCTCCTCCTCCCCTCCCAGTCCAGCCTCCCGTGCATGTCCTTGTGTGTTGACATAGCCTTGTGAGCCTGAGCAGGAGTGTATGGTGGGTGGGGAGGGGAGGAGGGTGTGTGGCCCCCATCCTGGGGCAGCTCACCAACTGTCTGGGAAGGATTCTGGCCTCAGGGATAAGAACAGTCCCAAAGGGTATAGCACTGATTTGCAGCCCCCTGTGCTCTGAGGAGAGGCAGCTCCAGAGGGCTGGGGCAGTCAGGGAGGCTTCCTGGAGGAGGTGGTGTCTGAACTGACTGGAAAGACTCTGGTAGGCAATGAAACAGGAAACCAATCCCATCAGGAGACACATAAAAGCCTGGCAAAACTACCCAAAGCCTTTTCTGGATGCTACTTTACTTCAAACACAATATTTTGATAGTTTCCACATAAGATGAATCAGAAACATATGCATTACTTTCCCCTTAAAAACGTACACTTGTTTTACTTGGCAAAATGCGACATGCGACTCGATGACTATAAGGCAATCGAAGGATTGTATGGGATCCAAGACTGGGAGGTCTCCGAAGCTGGAGCATCTTGTAGCCTGTACCTGGAAGCTGCTTCTCCAACTCACAGCGGCAGAGGCCAAGACAGTGCCTCTTGCCCCAGTTATTCCCACAGGGGACATCCTGGCACTCAAAAGGCCGAGTCCAGGGCGAAGCCGGATCTCAACTCATTCCGTCTACAGAGACCCAGGACACAGGCTGGGCCCATCCTGGCCAAGGAGCTTAATTTTTCGAAAAATTCACTGAACTGGTTTTGCTATATTTATTTATTTTAACCACGCCTGCCCCTGCCCCCTCAAGTGTTTCTGTCAGGGGCTTAGAACAATACCTGGTGTACCGAAAGCACCAAGTCTTAGCTTTGGTGGTTGTTCTTGCTACTACTACTTCCTAGGTATCTCTTCAGCCAGGAGATGGGAAAGTGGGGTATGGGGGGGTCCAGGAAGTACCCAGCAGGTATGACCATTAGCATGGCCTTGCCTGGGAGGGTCTGAACACACTCAGTCCCAGCAGAGGCTTGGAAGTCTTGGTCAAAGTCCGACTCTCAGGCTAACAGTCCGGAAAGGATCCAGAGGCCATGCCTACAAGCCAAGGTTTATGGGTGCAGAAGCTCAGGCCCAGCAAGAGGAAGGGACTTGTTCCACACACCACAAATAGTCTGGCAGAACTGGCCTGGCAGCCTAGGCTCCTGACTCCTCCAACCTAGGATTTTTCCTATCACTCTGCATTTCCTTTTCTGCTGTATGTGAATCCAGGTTATCTTTGCAGAGCAACTCCAGCATTTAGTTTCTCCTTTAACTGGTATCTAACCTGGGGGGCATTTCAGTCTGGACCACAGCAGCCTCTCTAGGAGTTCTGGGTCACTCCTTCTTCAACAGATCCACATACAATCTAAGAGCTGGTATCTGTGCTAAGATGAGGTATTCCAAAACGAATGAAGCAGTTGGCCCCTACCCAAGAGGAATTCAAAGAACAGTGTGTGGAGCAGACATGCAAAAGATGAACAAGCAAACCGCAATACCCACTAATGAGGACGGCAACAGGTCATGGATGAGGGGTGGCAGGAGCTCAGGGCGGCAGTGAGCATGCTGCCCGTGCAAAGTCAGGGAAGCTTTGCTCAGGGGGGGACACGTGAGTCTTCAGAAATGGTCTGTGGCCTGGCCTTGAGCTGCTGCTCAGGCCCTTAGTACCTCAGTTTCTCTGGCAGAAAAAAAATGGGAATAACATTAGCATTCTCTTTATAGCATTATAAGAAGGATTAGAAAACACGTGGAAACACATATAAAGTAGTAAACACTTAACAAATACAGTTCTTATGTTTCTGTTACTAGCACAGAGGCCTTCAAATGCTAATTACGAAGCAAGATATCTGTCCATAAGTCATTGGAAGCGTGGCGGCAGGAGGTGGCAGGAATGCTTGAAGCACAGAAGAAGCCCAGGAGATCTAAAGAGGAAGGCCAGGGCCAGTGGAGGCAGAACCCATCTCAGGAGAAGCCATCTCACAGCCAGAGCTGGCCAGAGAGAAAAGAGGGAACCTCCAGAGGTAGTGAGTTTCCTGTCGCTGAAAGTGTGCAAGTAGCCAAGGAGCACTCACTTGGTAGAGATGCAGAACGTGTCAGTGCGCTTGCGCGTGTGTGTGTGCGAGTGTGTGACTGTGGGTGGATGTGCGTCCCCCTGCATCAGGGCTGAGCTGGGCCCTCCATTCCTGCGGGTCGACTGTTCTCTTTCTAAGCCCCTGGAAGGGGGCCCTGAGGAGGCAGGTAGAACCGAGCTTCCGGCTTTATCACACCTTCACATAAGAGCCACGCTCCCGCTGGCCTCACCGGGGTGGAAAAACTTCTCTGAGTAATCCACGGCTCTAGCTGACAGAGGGGCAGGTCTTAATTAAAGCACAGATTAGCTGTCAGCCATGGATATCAACACCAGGGCTTAGAATTGCTTAATAAGAGGGTTTGTTACACTGGTTCGCCTGGAGAAGGCAATATTGATCGGGGAGCCCTGGACCGGAACTAATTGAATATTCACCCCCAAATTGCAGCGGCTGATTACTTATAAGGTTATCCCTTTCATTGTCACTTCGGAAATTGCACATGGGTTTGGGGCATAGTGAAAGAGAGAGGGGGACGGGGCGGCGGGCGGGGGGCGGGGGAAGCGGAGGGCGAGAGAGGAAGAGAAAAGGAGGAGAATGAGACGGGGAAAGAAATGGAGGTCTTTGCCTGAAAAACTCATATATGACAAGCCACATAACGCCTTCATCTTGAAACGACTTCCTATCCCTTGGAGAGAAGTTTCTTTGCTTGTCCAAGTTTACCAGGAGGCATTTGCAGTACTGCAATTTTAATGAAGGAAGCTTTCTGCATGTTAATCTTGGGAATAAACGGATATGAATTCCTTCCTCTCCACTCCCTCCCTCCCCATCCCAGGCAGGAGGTACTGTGGCCTCCTGAGAGCGTTTGGGGACCCCCACCGCTTCCAAGGGGGAGAGGGGAGTCTTGGGAATGTCTGCTGGAGCCTGGGGAAGGAGGCTCTCACTCTCACCATGTGACCACAGGCTCCTGCCACCTGGCCCCCCGCTGATGGTGGCCCCCCGCCCCAAGCCCCGGTGCAGACCGCGCATGCCTCGTCTGCATTCCCGGTATATAAGTCCTGGAGTCGGGGCTCAGAGGTCAGGAAAGCAACCCGCACTGGGGAAGAAGCGGGCCAAGTGCTTAGAGGAGGAACCTTGAGGTCCACCCCACTTGAGCATGGCCTTCAAGTAGAAGTGCAAGGTCATCCAGCAGACAAGGGTGGAAAAGATATTCCAAGGAAAGGGTGCAAAGCCAAGGGCACAGGAACCCGTGTGGTGTGTTTGGACAGTGGCAAGGATCTCCTTGACATCTTCTTGGCTGGGCAGGAGATGGACGGCTGGACCAGGGAGACCCGCGAGGGTTTGCCTTCACCCTGAGCACCCCGGGGGTTCACTGGTGATGCTGAAGGAGGAAGGCAGTGGGGCAGATATATCAGAGGAAGAGCAGGGAGGGGAGGTTAGGGGAGCCAGGCTGGAAGGAGTCAGGTGGGGGGAGGCAGCTACGGCAGCCCAGGGGTGAGCTGGTGAGTTGCTGAACCAGGACAGTGCCTTGGTGGAGAGGGTGGGCTGTGGATGGAGAGCCAGGGGCTGGCTGGGTTGGGGGATCAGAGGAAGGGGAAATCCCAGGAGGACGTTTCTGCCTTGGGGAACCCAGTGGATGGGCTGCCACTGAGAGGAGAAACAGCAGCAGAAGCAAGTTTGGGGTGGAAACGGCATATTTCCATTTCTTGTTTCTGCTGAGTCCAGGATTTGGGGTGGCTTCCAGGGCAGTTGGATTCATAGGTTTGGGGGCTCAGGAAGCAGGCATAGGGGTGGGGGTCTTGGAGAGAGATTTAGTGGTTGAGGCAGTGTGGGAGGAAGCCATTCCAGGGGAGAGCACGGACCAAGAAGAGGGAAGAAAGAAGGTCAAGCTCCAAGGAACCAGCAACCCTTACAGCAAAGAAAAATCCTCCAGCGACAGAAACCAGCATCCAGAGTCCGGGAGTGAGCATTACTAAAGGCAACACACTATTTTAACAAATTCTTGGTTCTACAGACATAACAGGAGAGGGGAGGCCTGGGTTTTAATAGCAATTTATCTCAATGTAGGCTTTTAAACCTCAATTTATCATTGTCGCTGACAACACTTGGATTAATCTGTTGCTCAGTGTCTTTCTCGCCACTGCAAATCCCAGAAGGATAAAAGGGAATTGATATACATAAAGAACTGAATTTCAATTAATGCAAGCCCGTGCTAATTTTCCAACCCATAACCCAGAAACATTCCTATTCATTACAATTTTGTCATCGCTGATCCTCGGGGCCGGGGCCGGGTGGGGGAACATGCCCGTAGATTTATTTATTTTTCCTGGCTTCGAACTCATCATTAAGGCCTTGAGGAAGTGGGAGCTCGCTCGCTGGACTCCTTGTCCCTCCCCAGCAGCCCACATTTTCCTGAGGAATCGGGTGTGGTTCCAGAATTTGCCAGAAGTTTCTAGAATCCTTGCAACAATTCTTCAGTCTTTTGAGCTTTGGGTCCCATGGTGGGGATTACCGGTAGAAAGGGAAGCTGGAGACTGAGGCAGATTCCATCCTTTTGACACGGACCCAGTGTCTGTCCGTCTGTCCATCAGAAGAGGGCCGCTTCTGCCTGCTCAGGACGAGGGAGCAGAGGGGCATGGACCGTGGTTTATCCCGGAGATGGGACTCCAGGTGGGAAGATGTACTCCACCCCGTTACCCATGACCTGGGAAGAGGACGACGAGCTGAAGGTGAGGAGAGGCGCTGCTCCGGTTGGCGGTACTCTCTCTTCGTCTCCCCCACCTGAGTGGTCATGAGCCATTTTCCAGGCACACCAAACCCTTGCCCTCCTCTGCACCTGCCCATGGCTGGGATCAGTCTGCCGAGCTCCTCCACATCCGTGAAGACCCAGCTGAGCTCCCTGAGACACACGCTGGCTCTCTCGCCCCCATGCCCTGCTGCCACCTCAGCCCCGGTGCTTGGCCTTGCCTGCCTGTGTATGGATTGCCTCCCCGGTGGGCAGAGTCGAGGCTGCTGGTGCAGCTGGACATGCTGCACGAAGGTGCCTGGGGTCCAGAGGCCTGAGAGCCTTTTATCCGGTCCCCACACTGCCCACCACCCGATATATGCAGGAGCCCCCTCCTTAGCTCAGCCCAGACCAGAGCCATGACCGTGTCTCTCCTCTCTTCCTCCGAGACCCCATCCCCTCCTTGCTCCTGGCTAGGAGGCCAACACTTGCCTCTTTCTCCTTTGGGGCAATCAGCCCCATTTGCACAGGAGCGATGCCTGGTGTGTGCCTTTCAGAAAATTAAAGGGGCTGTTTTAGTTAGGTATTGTGTTATAATCAACTCCAAAACTCAGTGGCATAAAACAGCAACCGTTTTATTTGCTCACAGTTCTGTGGCTTTGCAGTTTGGTCGGGGATGGGCAGGGATATCTTAGCTCTGTCTGCTCCGCATGGCGTTGCCTGGACTCGACACAGTGGACTTTAGGATCCGAGAGGGCTGCCACTCCCATGCCTGCCTCCTCAGCCGGGAGAGCTGGGACTCCCGGGTGCTGGCCGGGCCCTCTGTCCACATGAGCTCTCCAGCAGGTGGCCAGTCTTCTGTACTTAGCGGCTCAGGGCTCCACAAAGGCCAGAGCGGAAGCTGCCAGCCCTCCACCTGCCCACGGGAGGAGCGGCGTGTGCAGGCAGGGATGGGGCAATTGTTGGCCGCCATCTTGGTAAGCAACATACGGGAACATTGGCCATGGGTGTGCAGCTCCCCCTGGCACTTGCTTTACCCAGACTGTCATCTGGCTCACTCCCTCCATTCATTCAGGTCTCTGCTCAAACTTCACCTCCTCAGACAGGCCTTCTTCAGCCACCCTGAAGGGGACAATCCTAAGGCATGACCTACAAGGCCCCTGCTGGACTGCCACAATTTCCCTCTGTGAGAACTTGAGCTCCTTCCCTTCCTGGTCTCACTTCTTCACTCACCTCCTGGAATTTCCTGGGAGCACTTCCTAATCTCTTGCACAGGAATCTCTGTCTCAGGACCTGCTTCTGGGGAGCCCAGCTTAAGACAGAAGGTGACCAGGACACAGTGGGCTTGGGGGCCAGGGGGCCATTAGGAGGTGATGACACCACCTGGGGTGGTGGAGGTCCTTTTTCTCCATTGTTCTTGTTACCACCTGACCTTATCCTTCATTGTCTGTCTCCACTAGAAGCAAGGGTCAGAAAGATCTGGGTTTGGTTTTGGTCACTGCTTGGTACCATCAAGAGTGACTGGCACATAGTAAGTCCTCAGTGTACATGTGTTGAATGAATAACAAAATGTATCTGAGCCTCAGATTTCTAGGCTGTAATGTGGAGATAATACCCACATCTCAAGACTTTTGGGAAAATGAATGTGATGATGGGTGGGAAGGCAGCTGGTGCAGCCCCTGCCACCCAAAAGGCCCGTGGCAGGTGGTGGCTCCCACCCCCACATGCTCACTGGGCCTCAGAGAAAACAAAAACTTTGAGGCGCCCACCCCCACGGCGAGCACAGCTGGCTACTCAGGCTGTGCCGCCCCCCACGCCATTCTACAGGTGCTGCCTCTGTTTGCCTAAAACATTTCAGGGTGTGATGGCAACACTCCCCGCGGGAGGAGCGCATTGTCTGCCGTCTGAAACTGAACCGGAGCTGGGGCGTCTGAGCACGTCATTAAGGCAGAATGTGCAGTAATTAGTGTAATTATTAGGAGGGGTCTAATGAAGCCGGGAGCAGCAGATCAAGCACACATTTAAACAGAACCCTTCTTTACAAGTGGGTGGAAAAGTTTGCCTGCTCGATTTTCTCCTTTTTTTTTTTTTTTTTTAGAATTGGGATTTCAGGGTGTGAACTCAATTATGTGGGAAAGTGAACTTGCTAACTTCCTCCCAACCCACCCCAGCTGTTGGTCTCCGGAAGGCCACTGTGATGTCACCATGCGCCCAGGCGCCCTGGGAGGGGTCGCTTCCACATCGGAGGAATTCCTGGCTGGATGTCGCCTCCCCAGCCGCCTTACCATGGCCCAGGGTGAAGGTGCCCGCATCATCCCCCGGTGGAGGGGTCACCTCCTAACGGCCCCTGGCCCCCAGGCCCACCGTGTCCTGGTCACCTTCTGTCTTAGGCTGGGCTCCCCAGAAGCAGGTCCTGAGACAGAGATTCCTGTGCAAGAGATTCACGAGTGGGGAAGTGAGACTGGGAAGGGAAGGAGCCAGGCAGAGTCTCCCAGAGGGGCACTGTGGCCCAGGCTGGCAGGGGACAGCAGAGGCCACGCCTCAGGGTTTGTCCCCCTCACAGTGAGGGGACACAGCAGCCACACCCCAGCAGCCTCAGGCGTTGTTGAGGCCATGGTTCCCAAACTGCATGCCAAGGTACCCTTGGGGCCATGAGGGGTTTCACATTTTTGAGGAAAACACTGCAACATCTGTCAGACACCCCACTCGACAAGGTTCACGGTTTCCACATTAGGCTGCTGTATGTTCCTTCAGAGGGCATCCTGTCTTTGCAAAACTGGGGTTTTGGTTATAGCTGTGATAAAAGGCAAGCATGGAGCGAAATCAGCATGGAACAGGAAATGGGCTGCGTGTAACCGGCTGGATTCCAGGAATTGAGAACCCACGCAAGCCCCAATGGACACACACATCCCGTTAATAATTCATTGTGGTTGAAAATGAAACAATAGCCA
This sequence comes from Myrmecophaga tridactyla, assembly GCA_004026745.1. NCBI lineage: Eukaryota > Metazoa > Chordata > Mammalia > Pilosa > Myrmecophagidae > Myrmecophaga > Myrmecophaga tridactyla. The sequence goes on along the minus strand of PVIY010047301.1, from coordinate 3,600 downwards.
TTTTATTTTAATTTATATGTATATTAAAAAAAAACAAAAACAGTCTCTAAGTGGCTGGGATATAAATACTAGTTAAGTTGTCGGGCCCTTACTACTTAATAAATGGGTCTGTTAGGTATTTCTCTTGGCCGATGGGTGCCATGAAAACATTACCGAGACACCAAAGGCTCCGTGAACTGAGAAAGTTCAGGAATATCTGGGTTAAGGGCTGTCCTTGGTGGATGTAAACTTCCAGGCACTTCTGGCTCTCTCCGCCCCAGGCAAAGGGGTCTCCGGTGGCCTGGGAACACTGTCCCCAGTGGCCGAATCTTCCAGGTCCAGCCCCCATCAGGTTCCTTCACAGACTCCCCAATCTAAGATGATATGAGGTTTTTGGGGAGGCCCAAGAACTGGGCAACTCCGAGCCCCGTTCAGACTGTGCATTCCCCGCTCGGCCCTGCTTCCAGCCTGGAGGACACTGAGTGGCAAGCCCACTCCCAGAGCCGTCGTTCCTCCCTGCAGATTTTTTAGGGCCCTGGACATGGAGTGACAAGGATGGATAAAGTAGAGGAGAGACAAAAAGGCAGATGGAGCTCACTCACACACACAGCCAAGCAGTGAGGCTGGAATGCCACCCCCTGCTCCTTGCCTGGGAAGGATCGCAAACATGTACAGCAGCTTGTTTGACAGTATTGGAAGCCCAGATATAAGCAAATCAGCATCAGGGTTGGGACTGAGACTCAGGACACCAGATTCCACACCCAGGTTACTCTGTCTGTCCCATCAACTTGGGGTATCTGCAGCTCCAGATGTTGGAGGGGCACTGTTCCGTATGTTGGAAATAAATACTCTGCTCCAGATACAACATTAGTTGTGCCCCACTAATGATCTAGCTGTGGGGGCTCATTGGTACCCAGTTGTTGGGGCTCACTTGGACCCAGCAGTGGGGGTGAGGGAGCAGTTTCAAAGGCCCTGATGGGCAGAGGGCATGTGCTGCTGCTGACCCCAACTCTGCCCCCTCAGGTCAAAGGTTCACAGGACGACTGACTCCACAGCATGATGTGCCAGGCACCCTGGGCCCGCTTCCCTCATGAGGTCTGCTAACACTTTTAGGTTTCTCCATCTAAACGACATGACCTCAAGCTCAGTCTGTTCACATGCAGAGGAACAGAAGAAGGGAAGTAGGTGATGGTAGGCTTTAGAATCAGAAGCACTGGGCTTTATCCTGGCTTCAGCTCTCAATTCCGTATGTGAAGTATAGCGTCATTCCCATTATATTAATGCTTGTATTAAAATTATACATTTACACTCTTTCCCAGGCAACCTTGTAGTACCTCCCAGTAAAAGAGATTAGAATATATTTTCCTTTCTCACTGATGTGGGGCTTGGCAATAGGCTTTAGTTTGACCAGGAGACTGTTACTTACTTTTGTGTCTTAGCTTGGATTCTTGCTCTTTTACCATCTGCCATGAAGAGAATGTGTTCTGGGTGAGCAGTAGTTCCAGGAGAATGAAGAGACTCCTGAGAAAGACCCACCCCTTGGCCTGAAGTCAATCCCACCAGAGCCACAGCTGTCCGTGAGAAATAAATATTTGTTGTCATCCACTGAGTTTGGGGATTACTTGTTACACAGCATTATTGCCCAAGTAGATGAGCAATGCTCTGTGGGCCCTTTGGCTAGTTTATATTCATCTCTGTATGATAGTCTCTTCATCTATTAAAAATGGGCAATAATCAAAGTAATTTGGGCACTGAATGAAGAAGTATTTGCAAAGTCCCCTTGGGGGACTGTGGAGAAAGGAGGAAATATTCAACTTCCCCATTTAGAGAATTCCTAATATTCTCGCAAGCAGTGGGGCAACCAAATCAATAGGTCAAGCCCTCAATCTTGGGGTTTGCCCCTATGAAACTTATTCTTGCAAAGAATAGGCTAAGCCTACTTAAAATTAGGCCTAAAAGTCACCCCCAGAGAACCTCTTTTGTTGCTCAGATGTGGCCTCTCTAAGCCAACTCAACAAGTGAAATCACTGCCCTCCCTCCTACATGGAACATGACTCCCAGGGGTATGAATCTCTCTGGCAACGTGGGACAGAAATCCTGGGATTTCTGGCATCAAGAGACTGAGAAAGTCTTCTTGACAAAAAGGGGAAGAGGGAAATAAGACAAAGTTTCAGTGGCTGAGAGATTTCAAACAGAGTCGACAGGTTATCTTGGAGGTTATTCGTATGCATTATATAGGTATTCCTTTTTAGTTTATGGCATATTGGAGTGGCTGGAAGGAAGTATCTGAAATTGTTGAGCTGTGTTACAGTAGCCTTGATTCTTGAAGATGATTGTATAAAGATATAACTTTTACAATGCAAATGTGCAATTTTGAAAACCTTATGTCAAATGCTCCTTTTATCCAGGGTATGGACAGATGAGTAAAGAAATATGGATAAAAAAATAAATAAATAACAGGAGGGATAAGGGTAAAATAAATAGGGGAGATGGAAATACTTGTGGTCAATGAGAGGGTGTGGTAAGGGGTATGGTATGTATGATTTTTTTCTTTTTATTCCTTTTCCTGGAGTGATGCAAACATTCTAAAAAATGATCATGGTGATGAATACGCAACTATGTGATGATATGTGAGCCAGTGAGTGTGCACCATGTATGGAATGTATGTGTGTGAACATTTATTTATAAAAAATATATTTTTAAAAAACGGGTAATAGTACTTGCCTTGCCAAATTTGTGGGATGGTTTAACGGACTATAGCATAAGAAAGCACAAGAAGATGCTACATAGAAGTTTCCAGATAAATGATGAAAAGAGGGAAAAGTCATTCCACAAATGCTTCATTTGACGACCAGGGTCCTGAGTGTCCACTGTGGAGGGTTCTGGGCCCCGCCAGGAAGGGTGGATATTAAAGTGTTATTCCTAATACATGATCCATGTTAGCATGAGCTAGGTCTACAGGCAGAAGTCCTCTCCTAAATCTCAAGTCTCATTCTAATAATTGAACCTACATCTTTCCTTCTTGACCATGGGTTGACCTTCTCTTTTGTGTTTCTTGGCAACAAAACTACTTTACCGATCTCTGAGCACTTCAGCGAAGGAGCAGTTAACACTCTTTATCCAAACAACACTAAGAACAGCAGCAGTACCACGAGTGACTCACTGGTCTGATGCTGGCAACTTGGAGAGCTCTCCAGGCCTCCCCAAATGCTCCTCCTCCTCTCCTATTTGGGCATCCCCCCCCCCAGATCTGCACTACTTCTCCAGAAACTGAGGCTCTCCTCTCACAATGAGGGCCAATGCTGAGCCTGGCTGCTGGGAAATCCAGTCCTTTCTCATCTCCATAGTTTTTGCAAAAATGGGGGAAGAGGTGCTCTCAAAATGGCCCCAGGCACCATTGGCTCATCTGGGCTGGTGCTAAAGTCGCACTTCTAACAGTTGTGAGCAGAGAAGGGCTGTGGAAGTCAACTTTGGCTGGACTCGTGGCAGCTCTGGAGTTAGTGGCCTTCCCACTCCACGGTGCTGCGGGTTTGAGTGGGTGCATGGTGTAGATGGGTGGGTGGGGCCTGAGATGAATCACAGCAGGAGTTAGGAGTCAGGTCTGGGCAATTGCTGGATGGT
>PVIY010047300.1:0-17942 GCA_004026745.1 Myrmecophaga tridactyla | reverse complement strand
CCTGGTTGATGTGATTTAGTTAAGAATGGTTGTTAAACTGGATTAGGGGATGACATGTCTCCACCCATTTGAGTGGGTCTTGATTAGTTTCTGAAGTCCTATAAAAGAGGAAACATTTTGGAGAAAGAGATTCAGAGAGAGCAACACTACGAAGCAGAGAGTCCACCAGCCAGCAGCCTTTGGAGATGAAGAAGGAAGAAGCCTCCCGGGGAGCTTCATGAAACCAGAAGCCAGGAGAGAAAGCTAGCAGATGATGCCGTATTCGCCATGTGCCCTTCCAGCCGAGAGAGAAGCCCTGACTGTGTTCGCCAAGCACCTTCTCACTTGAGAGAGAAACCCTCAACTTCATCGGCCTTCTTGAACCAAGGTATCTTTTCCTGGATGCCTTTAATTGGACATTTCTATAGACTTGTTTTAATTGGGACATTTTCTCGGCCTTAAAACTGTAAACTAGAAACTTATTAAATTCCCCTTTAAAAGCCATTCCATTTCTGGTATATTGCATTCTGGCAGCTAGCAAACTAGAACAGTCCCCATAACCCCCCTCTTTTTTTTTTGTTCAGTGCTTTTCCACTCTTTCATAATCTGTTACTGTGACCTTGAGATGCAGGGAGGAGGCTTTGGCAGAAAATGCCCCATGTAGAGCCAGCCTGCTGGCATCCGTGTCCTGGTACCCACACCCAGGAACCACTTATGTCTTGTCATTTTACCTCCTTCTGTTACTGGCACCCAATTCTGCCCCTGGGGGTACCTGAAAAGACACCATTTGTGCCCCACCTAAAGTACTGCAGTTCCTGGGGGCCAGGTCAGTAATGAACGCCTGCTTGGGAGAAGGGGTGTGTGTGTGTGCATTTTAAAGGAGACACAGACAAAGGTAGAGAAGAGACAGAGGTCATGTACAGAGGCGAAGGGAACCTGCTTTAAAAATTGGTTTAAAGTTATTTTTTTCCTAGGATGGTACCTGAGAGATTTGGTTTTCCTAAAAACCAGTTGTGAAAATTGTATACTCTATGCAAGAAAATTTATTCTTAAATGAAGACATGGTTGCTCTGAGAGCAGTAATGCAATAATGGGACACAGAGGGAAGACTGTGGCATTTTACAGAGGAGAGAAAGTGCAAGAAGGGGTGGCCTGGGGGGACGGGGCTGCCCAGAGGAAACAGGGGGATGCAATGCTGCACTCAGAGTTAAGGGACCCAGGGCCCGGGTTTCACCTCTTGGTCCCCATGCTCACTACCCTTTCTCTGCAAACTTGTTCTTCTCTCCTGTGTAACCCTGTTTTGCTTGGGCAGATGTCTTTGCCAAAGCTTACTTCATCGGATGAAATAAAGGGGAAATCTGATTTGCAACTAATTGGACTTACTGTAGGCAATTAGGATTAAGCTGACATGAGGGATATAGCAGACTTTGGGATTTTCAGTATTTTTCATCATATTCGTGGGAAGTTCTTCCAAAATTCAAGCAGTTGTAATTCTGAAGTGTCTTTAGACACCATTTTAAACTAGGACACTGGTTTCGATATGGAAATAGCCATTGTAGGTATAACCCACATATAGACCAAGTAAGCAAGGACATTTACTAATTAGTATACAAGATGGTTTCCTTTATATTTTCCAGATTGTCAAAATTGTTCCTGGGCATTCTACCTCCTTCCTTGAGAGGAGCTTTCTGTCTGCATCGGCTCCCAATTGTTTTAGATCATCACTGCTTCAATACTTGTAGAGAAGCTTCTGCCATTCCACTTTTCAAATGTTAGACCCTACATTTAAAAGCAAGTGCATATGTTACATTGACTGATCCATTCAATCATTTAATCATTTATTATTAAACAAATATGTATCGACTGCCTAACGTCTGGAAAACCCCATGGACATACAAATATGTTGTGCATGTGTGTGTACATGGGTGCATGTACGTGTGTGAGTGCATCTATGTGTATGTGTGTGCAGACTCGTGTGTATATGTTTATGTGTGTGCATGTGGGCACAAGAGTGTGTGTGTATGTGTATCTGGTGCAGTGTCTGATCTCTAGACATTTATAGCTTACTGGGTTACACACAGGCATGCAGATATATCCTCATACAGTTAAGTGATTATTTCTACCCTGGAAGAGTTCTTGGGCTACATAAATAATTACTGAAATCATATAATTTTTTTCAAGGTCAGTGACAGTGGCCCTGCCTCCATGACAACCACTGTCATTTATGTTTCCATTCCTAGTGCCCAGTGACCTCAAAGATAACTGCAGAAGAAAAGCAGATGCAGATGTATTGGTTCTTATCTCCTCCTGTCATGCTACAGAATCCTGGAGATGAGAATTTCACCCAAGTGACACAAAATGAGAATAGCATGGGGATCTAGAAAGCTGGTCAGGACACATCTACACAACTTTCTGACAAATGCACTCTCCTCTACCCTCTCACTGCAGGCCATTCTGTATAGCTCAGTGGAATGCATGTTTGTATAGAGTAGGCCATTTTCCCGTCCATTTTAGCCTTCTCCAGTGTTGGTGGCTCTGAGTCTAAGATCTATGATTCTTACATTCAAGGGCTATGTCTTATTTTGTGAGCTGGGTCGGGCCATTGCTCCCAAAGCCTGACCCTTGCAAATTCCTGTGGTACCAGGCCCCAATGCCAGGCCCTCTTAAAGAGGGACATACAGTGATTTGAGGAAACAGAGAGAAGATGGCGTGATGGAGCACCAGAGACCGGGGTCTCAACGAACTCACCTCTCCTCTCTGGATCTCAGTTTCCTTCTCTGACAAAAGGGGTTCGGATAAGAGGTACTCAGGGGCATTCTGGCTCAGACACATTCTGATGAAAGGGAGCATGGCAGCTTCAGTCTATTCCAGGGAACACAGTCTCCTCCAGGCCCCTTTGAAAATACTTGGATAATTCCTATGTAGGCCAACCTTGATTAGATAATCTGACACAGGAATGTCCCATTATGAGGGCTTCTGTTTATAACTGTGGGCATCCAGGGCCCGGGATTGCCCTCGATATGGAGAGCAGGTCACTCCATGTAGCCGTCTCCATAACTGGGACAGATGTTGAAGGTCACCAGACCTCTTCACAGAGGGATGAATGAACAAATGTACGGTAGACGAAACGTTGAAACTCCCCTCCCCTGATGACTGCTGATAACAAACCTCCAACCTCTGTGTCATGAGACCCTGTTGAAACTCTGTTGTCACACCCTATGAAATTCCTTTGTCCTGAACTCTTATAAGCCACTCTCTGGCACTCCCCTCCCTTTGCAGAGTACATACTTTCATTTCCTGACCGGAAAAATCCTCTCCTGTTGGTAAATCCTAATTAAGATCCATGTCTAACTCCATGCCTGGTGTATTCTTTGGTCTTCGAGCTGCTAAAGAGGATTGTAACAAACATCTTTCCTTGTAAGACCAGAAACACTCCTTGAATTCTGTGTGGGCTACAAAGGACCCCATCCTGGCAGGTACAGATAAATTTTGGGAAAAAAGATATTGCTGAGCGGAATGGAGGAATACGGATGAATTGATAAGGGTTCCTAACTAGCTGATTAGGATCTTCCAATAGATTGTATTTTCTTTCTTCAGTGACAGCTAAGCCAGTAGCCACTACATTGTTCCAGACTTTTTATTATGCCATTGTTTTCCAGGACTATTAGTATTATAGAAGTGCACCTCAAGCCGTGTGCCATCATTCAGTGGTGTTAAGTAAAATAAAATGGCTGTCTACATTGAGCATCGCTGAGAGGGGCCCGTTTCCAAGAAAAAGTTTTCCAAAAGATGAAAACAATTGACCTGCAGGGACTTTCTGAGAAAATGGAACAATGGAATGCACTCTACAGAACTGCAGATAAGCAACACCTGGTGACAAACCAGTAAAACCACACCCCTATGTAAAATGGAAACTTAACGTCAGCCAATCAGAACATTTCCTCACTTGCTTCTATATTAGCTCCCCCTTTCCACCTCTTCTCTTTTACTTTCTGAGTGGGATGCTGCCAGATTAATGAATCACTCAATAAAGCTGTGAGATCCTAAATTGCATGAATAGTTTTTTTTTAACAGTATATTCTGAGAAGTTGCTCTCTGTATCCATTTTGCCTTCCTATATTTTATCCAAATATCCCTTTGTCCAAGTACTATATTTCACTAATTCTATGATACACACTTTTTATTTTGACATTTCTGAAATAGGAATAAATTCAGAATCAATGGTATATCACACCTTGATAGGGTTTATTTTTTTCTCGGTGGCACACAAAATAATTAGTACAATCAATAGTATTTTAGATTTGTCAAAAAATTGCATGTGGGAATCTTGAGAGTTCCTGCACTTGTGATAGTGAATTTTAATAACTCCTTTTCCAACAGGGGAAGGACATAGGCTTACTACACAAAATGGCTCTCATATCACTTGAATTTTTCAGGTGCTTTCTTCAACTCCCTACTCCAATCCACTTGACAATTTTTTAAGAAAACTTTTTATTGTGCTGACATATATACACAACATAACCTTTCCTATGTTAACCATCTCCAACTATGCAATTCAATGGTGTTAATTTTTGTAATCACAATGCTGTGCTGCCTTCACCAGCATCATTACCAAAACTTCTCCATCACTCCAAACCCATTCATGGATCTGTTAAGCATGAACTCCCCATTCCTCAGCCCTGTACAAGCTTTAACTTCCTTTCTGTCTCTATGAATTTGCACATTCTAGTTCTTTCATATAAGTGAAATCATATGTACCTGTCCCTTTATGTATGGCTTATGTCATTTAGCATGTTTTCAAGGTTCACCAATGTTGTAGCATATATCAGACCATCATTCCTTTTTCCACCTGGATAATATTCCATCATATATGTAGACCATGTTTGGTTTATCCACTCAATGGACAAATGGGTTGCTTCCACCTTTCGGGTATTGTGAATAACGCTGTTATGAACATTGATGTATGGATACTGGTCTAAGTCCCTGCTTTCGGTTCTTTTGGATAGATACAAAGAAGTGGGATTCCTGGGTTATATGATAATTTTATGTTTTACATATTGAAGAATGACCAGATTGTTTTCTACAGTGGCTGCACCATTTTAATTTCCTGCCAATAATGAATGAATGTTCCTATTTTTCTGCATCCTCACCAGCACTTGTTATTTTCCAGATTTTTAAACAGAAACCATTTTAGTGGGTAGAAGAGGTATCTCACTGTGGTTTTGATTTGCATTTCCCTGATAGCTAATGATGTTGAGCAAATTTCATGTGCTTATTGGCCATTTGTGTGTATCCTCTCTGGAGAAATGCCTGTTCAAGTCCTTGGCCACCTATATTTTAAATTGGATTGTTTGCTTTTTTTGTTGTTGAGTGTAGGAGTTCTTTATGTTTTCTGAACATGCCTCTATCTTGAAGGCTATGGTTTCAGTCCTTTTGCCTCCTACCTGGTTTTTGTTTTCCTACCTGGGTTTTTGATTGACTCCACTAGGCTGTCTGTACAGTCTAATCTTGGCTTCACCTCTGGGCTCTATGTTTTCACCATCTCTCAACTCCATTCTCTTCTATCTGAGGTCATTCCCATCCATACATGCACCCAACCTCATCTGCCAGGCTTCCAATCAAACAGGATCAAGACTCCCCATTTATTGGGAACTTTTGCTTCAATTGAGATATGACCAACTCATTCAAGGTGTGTCTTAATCTCTTTACTGGGGTCCTTTATGAGGATAAGAGAGAGAAAATGCCCAGAGACATTTGAGAAAGAGCCACTGAAAACAAAACCCAGGAGAGAAGGACCAGCAAACATTGCCATGTGCCTTCCCATGTAACAGAGGAACCCTGGATACCAGCAGCCTTTTCTCAGAGAAGGTATCTTCCAGTTGTCCATCAACTAGATGGACATTTTCATAGCTTTAGAACTGTAAATTTGTAACCTAATAAATCTCCATTGAAAAAGCCAGCACATTTCTGGTATATTGAATTCTGGCAGCTTTAGTAAACCAAAGCACAGGGAGAGAAATTCCAAAGGAAGACATGGATATACCTTTTACTTTTGTATCACCAGCACTTTGTAGTGTTACTCACACATAATAAAGGCTTAATATATGTTTATGGAGTAAATCCATGAAACAGCAGATCCTTTGTTTTAGCCACAGATGAAATATAGGTGCATGACATTTACTTCTCATGTCCTTTTTTCTTTTTCCATGAAAATGAACACAGAACCATTCCCTAGCAGGACTGCAGGATCTAGTCTAAAAGACATTTGCTACATTCTGTCTTTTAAGCATGGTGATTTTTTATTTTTTGCTGCTCCCTTGGCTGGCATAGGATGTGGTTAGTACTTTTGGTGTGGGAAGAGGGGAGGTGTTCATGTCTTATCTCTTTCTTCCTACATAGCCTCATACCTGGCTTAGCCTTGAAATTTCCAGTTTACCTGGAGCATACCCAGGTTTGTGGCTGAGCACTGAGCTCTTGCCAGGCAAGGCTTCACACACCTCTGCCTTCCAGCTCGGTCTAGATGAAGGCTGCTCGCACCTGTCAAATGGATGAGATTCAGTCCTGGTACCTAATCTGGGTTTGGCTTAACTCTGCCTTTGATAACTCTTTTGTAGAGGCTGAGACTCTTAACCTGGCTAACTCCAACAGGAAAAAGGCCATCCATCTATTAGGACAATTTAACTTCCTGCCAATTGAACACCTCTTTCCACACTGGAGAGCAAAGTTGCATCAAAAGTCAAGAACCTCAAGGATCTCTCCCCTTATCTGTTTTAGTTTGCTAAAGCTGATGTAAAGCAATATACAAGAAGTGGGTTGGCACTATGGGAGGATTTATTGACTTACAAGTTTACAGTTCTAAGACTGTGAAAATATTCAAAACAAGGTATCAACAGTTGATGCTTCCTCCCTAAGGACCGGCTACCGAGCGTCCTCAAGGCACATGGTGACATCTGCTAGTCTCTCCCTTCTCTCCTGGTTGCTTCCAGCTTCTGGTGTTAGGGCCTTCCTCTCTGTTTCTTTGGTTTCTCTTTGTTTTCTGTATATTCTTCTCTCTCAGCTTCTTTGTGTGCTGCTCTGAATTTCACCTCTTATAAAGGGCACTGGTAAGAGGGTTAAGAGCCACCCTGAATGAGGTGGGTCACGTCTCAAGTTAAGATCCTACTCACCAAAAGATCCTGTTTACAATGGGTTCACACCCATGGAAATGGATTAGCTTTAAGAACATGATTTGTTCTGGGGTTTGTAACAGCTTCAAACCATCATACCCCCCAACAATACTTATTACATGTCTAGAAGCAGGAAGAGCCATATGATGTATTTCTTATATAATTATGGATTTGTTCTCAATGATTATGGATTACTTTTCATGAATACTCAGTTTTTTGCAGTATTTGCTCTACTCTTTCAGACTTCTACGAAAAATGGTCTAGTAGCATTTATTGAGGAGGTGCTGTAAAGTCAGGAGCTGTGGTAGGCACCCTGTAACATCCCTAGGGTGGGGGATAATGGAGGGGGGGGTGCTTGGGGATGTGCCAGCATTGGTTTGCATGACTCCTGTGAGCTGGTTATTAAATATTCAGAAATTTCACTGTCTGGTCTGCCATGCTAAGAGTACTGACACCGTGAAAATCTGCAGATGCTACAAATCAGGGCTTTTATTTATTCATTTTATTTTTTTGTAGAACCAGTTTACCAGCACATCAGTGAGACCGGCTCTGAATGGGGCAGCCTGTGAGATGCTATGGCTGATTAGTTTCACATTCTTTTTTTTTTAGCTCTGAATTGTATCAAGGAACATATATCCAAAATGGGACAAGAGGAAAGTCATCCAATCAATGTATGAAATAGTCCCTGATAAGGAGAATAATCAGGGGGTGTAATCCTCCCCAAGCCTTAGCGATGAGAGATCAGTATCCAGGCACTGCAGGAGAGGCTGTTGGTACTAGCCTAGCCCCGCTTTCTGGCAAGTGTCCCCATCTCCAGCTGCTGCTGGTGATAGGCTAATAACTTACCTGTCCACTCTCTCTAGAGACCTGAGCTTGGTTGAACGGGCTTGCCTGGCTCCAAGAGGCAGGAGGTTATACCATCTCTCCTCTTCTTCCCAGCCTGAGGCAGAAAAGGCAGCCTAATGGCTTTAAGATGAGACACCTGTGTAAGCATCTTTCCTTTTTTCCTACTTAAAGGCAATTAGGCAAACACTTGAGAATAGAATAAACCATTAATATTATAGTGAAAGCAGAAAGTTTTGGATTTTTTTTTCCTTGAGTTTCCTTGGAGCAAACCCCAAAAGTACTCATATCCCAAAAAGACCTGAAAACAAACAGAAGGAATTCTCATCCTGTCCACCAGTACTGCCCAATGGATGCAAGTTTTGAAATGAAGTAATGAGAGTTCCTCATGCTTTCTTAGCTGTCGTTATCAGTCATTCTTTGCCCCAGGGCAAAGCCTGTTCTCCAGCACAAAGGGGGAGGGGCTCCCCTGAAAGTTGATTCTGGGAATAAGGCTCTGAGAGGTGACATTTGAGCTAGGACAGGATGGTTGGAAGGAATCAGCCATACAAAAATGTGGAGGGGAAGGAGGCACAAAATCCCAGAGCATGTCCTGGGGGATGGAAAGAAGGCCCAGGGGATCAGCTGGCATGGGGGATACGAGAGGCGGGAGCTGTTGAGGGGTACCTGCTTTGTATAGGTAGTGGGGAGGAGTTGAGTTTTTATTCTAAGTACAGGCATATCTTGTTTTATAGCACTTCATTTTAATGCGCTTAACAGATACTGCAGTTTTTACAAATTGAATGTTTGGGGTATCCCTGTGTGGGGAAGTCTATTGGTGCCGTTTTTTCAACATTATGGGCTCACCTCGTCTCTGTCACATTTTAATTAAGCTTTGTTTTCTAAGACATAATGCTATTGCACACTTAATAGATTACAGTATAGGGTAAAAAATTTTTTATATGCACTGGGAAATTAAAAAAATGTATGTGACTTCCTTTTTTTGCATGCAAGAACCTATTTATATTTGTAATGTTAATTGGTGGGATATGTGGCTCTCTGCAACCCCTTTCAATCATGTTGACCTTCAATATAGCAATATTACTAATAGACCCACTAATGAACTGCCTTCACTTCTATCCATCCCCTTACATTTGAATTCAGCCCCATTAGCTAACTATTCACCCTTCCTAGCTTCCGTGTATCTCTAGGTCCCCTATATTCTGATTATAAACCTCTGCAATTACCTTTACTGAGGTCATAAAAGTGGAGTCATTTTGTGTCTGGCTTATTTCACTCAGCATTATGTCCTCAAGGTTCATCCATATTGTCATGTGCTTCAGGACGTCATTTTATCTTACTGATGCATACAACATGCAACTTGCTTTATTATGATATTTGTTTTATTGTGGTAGTCTGGAACTGAATATCTGATGTCTCTTGTGATGAGGTATGCTTTAATGAAAATTGTCAGGTCCTTCAAATTTGTAAGGCCACCTCTGTGGTGGTTTTAAAAGGAGACTTTTTTTTTTATATGCACTGGGCTATATAATTTTTATATAATTTTTTTTTTTTTTACATGGACAGGCTCTAGGAATCAAACCCTGGTCTCTGGCATGGCAGGTGAGAACTCTGCTGCTCAGCCACACTGGCCCGCCCAAGGAGGCTATTTTTCTAGAAATATTTTTATTGATAAATCTTTACACACATGCAGTCCATATATGATGTACAATCAATGGCTCACAATAAAAAGAATAAAAGAAAAGAATTCACACATCCCAAACCCCTTACCTTTTACCTCTCCTTCTAGCATTTCACGAGTATTTCAATCTACCCAATTTATTTTACCCTTTATTCCCCCTATTATTTATTTATTTTTTTACCCACTTTTTAAAAACTCATCTGACCATACCCTGGATAAAAGGAGCATCAGACACAAGGTTTTTGCAATCATATGGTCACATTGTGAAAGTTATATTGTTATACAATCGTCTTCAAGAATCAAGGCTACTGGGACACAGTTCAACAGTTTCGGGTACTTTCCTCCAGCCACTCCAATGCACCATAAACTAAAAAGGTTGTCTATTTAATGCATAAGAATAACCTTCAGGATAACCTCTCAATTCTGTTTGAAATCCCTCAGCCATTGACACTTTATTTTGTCTCATTTCTCTCTTCCCCCTTTTGGTCAAGAAGGCTCTCCGAATCCCATGATGCTGGGTCCTGGCTTGCCCTGGGAGTTCTGTCTCGCATTACCAGGGAGATGTATGCTCCAGGGAGTCATGTCCCACGTAGGATGGAGGGCAGTGAGTTCTCCTGCCGAGTTGGCTTAGAGAGAGAAGCTACATCTGAACCACAAAAAAGGGTCTCTGGAGGTCACTCTTAGGCATAATTATAAGTAGGCTTAGCCTATCCTTTGAAGGAATAAGTTTTATAGGGGTGAACCCCACGAATGAGGGCTCAGACTATTGAACTGGTTGTCTCCACTGCTTGCGAGAACATCAGGAATTCTTAAAAGAAGGGTATTTTGTAATCCAGGTGAGAAGGGAATAGGGGATGCCATCTAAATCTAAAGTAGTAAGAAAAGAGGATGGATCTGGGAGACTTCAACAGAATTTAGAAACTACTTCCAATGAGTCTGAGCCCAGGTAAGCAGAAGGAGATGCATTCTGGAGGAGGGCAAGAGCATGGCTAGGACACACTAAATGTGAGATGCCTTTGGGACATCCAAACAGATATTTTACATAGGTCATCGTACACAAGTGTCAGTGGTTGAGGAGAGCTGTCTGGCGGTGGTAATTTGGGGGGGTGTAAGCAGGAAAGGGATGTGGATGAGCTCCCAGGCAAAGGAGGGCTTTGTCAGACACGGGTTGTGGTTGAGAATTTAAAAATGAAACCAGATGTGTCCCTCTCCAGTTGCTTCTCATCTACACAAGGCCTGGAGGGAGGAGGCTGTAAAAATGTCACAGTCCCCCATTCCCCAGGCCCAGATTTATGGGCCATGTAACCTTTTCCCCATAAATCCACCTGGTCCTCATGAAGCATCGGCTTCTGAAGGGACAGGGCTCAGTGTGGAGCAGAACAGAGTGGGCAGAGGGCACAGAGGGACACAGTGGGACTTGTGGGAGGGTGCCTGGCTGGGAATCAGTGATTGCACTTCAAGAATTCTGAAGTGGGCAGAAACTTTTACAAGGTTGGCTCAGAGTTTGGCCTTCACAGGAGATAAGCCTATTTTGCATTTTAGCCTGAAAGGGAATTTGATTCCTCTTTGGAAACTATTGGCAAACATGAGTGAACAACATGGGAGTGGAACCCGTGTAGGACAGAGGCTTCCTGCAGGTTGAAGCGCTCATCTGGAGAAACGAGAGGTAGGCAAGGGCCAGCCCACTCGAGTCCTTGGAAGCTACCTTCAAAGACTGGGATTTAATCCAGGTTCCCTGGGAAGCCTTCTGAGTTATGTTGCAAAATGATTATTCCCTTTGCCATGTAGAGGTCGGGGGCAGGAGTGGAAGCAGACAGCCAACCTAGAGGTCTAGGCTGGAGTCCAGATGCATAAGGATGGTGGCTTGGACCAGGTCAGAGCAGTGGGAATGGTGCTGATGAATGGATTCGGAGGAAGGGTGGTGACGGAGTGGGAATAAACAAGGCTGACCCCTGGGTTTCTGGTATGAGCAGTTGAGTAGATGGTGATGTCTTTGAAACAGGGAAACCCTGGAGGAGAGCAGAGTTGGTGGAGAAGATGAAGCGTTCGGTTTTGGTTGGAAATGGCTATAGACTATATGGGTGTGGTAGTATGAAGAGAGGTCAGACAGAAACTTGGGAGTTACATCACAGATGGTATTTTAAACAGGCAGCAACTGAGCTGCTGTTTGTTGACACTCTTTTTTTTTATCATCACACAGTTGAATATTCATCATCATGATCATTTCTTAGAACATTTGCTTCAATTCAGAAAAAGAAATGAAATGAAAACAGAAAAAAATTCATACATACCATACCCCTTACCCCTCCCTTTCATTGATCACATTTCAATCTACTAAATTTATTTTAACATTTGTTCCCTCTATTATTTATTTATCTTTAATCCATATGTTTCACTCGTCTGTTGATAAGGTAGATGAAAGGAGCATCAGGTTTTCACAATCACACAGTCACATTGTGAAAGCTACATCATTATACAATCATCTTCAAGAAACATGGCTACTGGAACACAGTTCCACATTTTCAGGCAGTTCCCTCCAGCCTCTCCATTACACCTTAACTAAAAAAGTGATGTCTATATAATGCATAAGAATAACCTTCAGGATAACCTCTCGACTCTGTTTGGAATCTCTCAGCCATTGACACTTTATTTTGTCTCGTTTCTCTCTTCTCCCTTTTGGTCGCAAAGTTTTTCTCAATCCCTTATGGTGAGTCCCAGGTCATGTTTGTTGATATGCTGAGGACTTCCACCTTCTGATTAGATGGCCTGTTATTGCTGAGGAGGAGTCTTAGGCAAGGGATGCAAATCCATGCACCCCTGGTCCCCCTTCTCCCACCTATGGCTGCCATCTCTCCTTAATCCACAGTGCCTGTTAGGGCTGAGTCCAGAATAGTGATCTATCTGGGCTCTATCTGCTGGTGGCTCCCAGCAATTGATGGGAATTTGTACATGACATAAAAAGTCTGCCACCCTGACCCTAGACAAGCAGCATTCCTCCCAAATCCTCCATGTGTATTATTATTATTTTTTTGCGTCATCTGGCTCAAATTTCCTGCTCTCTTAATATTCTCCCAGCTTGTTGACATTCTTACAACGGGTATAACCTTATTATTTTATTGTTAGTCAGTAAATATGAATGGTTTGCTTTTGTCATTTGATCCACATTGCTGAAAATGGTGCATTCATTCCTAGTGCATTTCAATAACTGAATTCTGAGAACTGGCTTTAAAAAGTATTTCTAGGTGTTTACCCAAGCAGCTGGCAAGGAGGGCATCACTGATCACTGAGGGGGATGGGTCAGGATACCATTCAGAGACGCACATCTGCAAGAACGCAGTTCACAGTAAACAGTTCTGTTGATGCTCATCATGGATCATGCAATTTATAATTTACACAGGACTTATGTAAAAAAAAACTTTTTATTTGTGCTCATTAAATATGTGACAGTATTCTGGTCAGTGGATTCTTTATATAAAATGACTCCAAACAGCCCCCCATCCAAGTAGGATGAAAATATCTGCACTCTTATAGTGGGGTTAAACACTACCCTTGTGTAACTGAGTCAGAACATCCATGTGGGACAGCTGAGTGTCCTGTGCTGGGTTGGAAGATGTTCTTTGTGGTCTGGTGTGGAGTCTGTGCTGGTTTGAAACTGTTGTGTACCCCAGAAAAGCCATGTTCTTTAATCCTGATTTAATATTAAAGGGTGGAATCTTTTTGATGGGATTGTTTCCATGGAGATGGGACACACCCAATAGTGGGCGTGGCTTTTTATTAGATGGAGATGTGACTCTGCTCATTTAAGGTGTGTCTTGATTCATTTGCTGGGGTCCTTTAAAAGGGGAAACATTTTGGAGAGAGCCAAGAGCTGACACAGGCAGAGTCATTTGGAGATGCAGAAAGAAAACGACCCTAGGGAAGCTGTTTGAAACCAGAAGCCAAAGGACCAGCAGATGCCAGTCACCTGCCTTCCCAGCTGACAGAGGTGTTCCAGACCCATTGGCCTTTCTTGAGTCAAGGTATCTTTCCCCGGATGCCTTAGAACTGTAAACTTATAACTTAATAAATTCCCCTTTAAAGTCATTCCATTTCTGATATATTGCATTCCAGCAGCTTCAGCACAACAAAATAGAGTCCTTAGGCCCATGCAAGGAAGGCCCAGGGCAGTTTTTATTTACATCCAAGAGAGCCTGGAACACTAGGGTGGACTGGCCCTTCTTCCATTTGGGCATGGGCTGGGATCCTTTCTCACTGTACTCATATACTTCCCTCCCCACTGAACTTTGTGAAGCTCATAGCAACTCTCCCTCTGAAAGAAAGAGATGGAGCCCACAGCCCACAGCCCAAGGACTCAGTAGTGGTATATCCCACCTCCTCTTACTCCCCAAGAGTGTGTGGTCTTCTCCTGTACCTGGGCTACTCCTTGGACTAGATTTTCAGACTTCATCCCCCTTTTGGAGCCTTGTTGCAGACAGCTGGGATAAGACTTCAGATTATGATTCATGAGAGTATGTAGGGTATATGAGGCCATGCAGAGTATCAGATTGCTCAGGGGTTGTGTAGAGAGTGAGAAGCAAGGAACACTTGGCATGGAGCTCTGGGGAAGAGCCAGCAAATAAAAGAAATTGGCATAAAATGAGCTCATGAAACATACTGAGGTGGCAAGGTGTGTGGAGCAGAGGATGGTGGTGGAAGGAGAACCAGGGGAGAAGGCTAGCCAGGGAAGAAATGAATTTCAAGAAGGAATAAGCAATGACCCAACGTGTCACAGACAGTTATTGAGATGGAATGAAGTGTCCACTGGATTTGGAAAAATTAAGCAGGAACTGGTGACTTTCATAAGAACTCTTCAGTTGGGAGTAGGGGATGAGGCCAAAAACCAGTAGGTTAAAAAGTGAGGAAATAAAGACACTAAATGAAACTAATTTTTAGAGAATTTGGTAAATATAAGCAAGAGATAGAGGGCTGAAGTTAGAGGCAGTACATGGAGGAAGGAGTTTGGGCTGCTTGTTTTGGCTTGTTCAGATATTGGGATGGAAGCTTTGTCATAGAACTTACATCTAGAAGAGGACTCATTTCTCTACACGTGTGTAGGAAGGAGGGCAATGAGGGCCAGGAAAAGGTTGGGGTGGGAACAAGCCATGAGGGCCACACATTGTCCAAAATCAATTTTTGTGTGCCTACCCCATAGATACTCAATACTTTACACCAGGCAAACTTACCTCTTCCAGAGCCCATTAAAAATCAGCTGATGTAATGGTCCATTAATGAAACTGCTTTGTGTGAGCCTTGCTATTGTTGGGAGAATTTTTTCTGTTGTTTGCTTTTATTGTTTGAGTTTTAATTGGAGAGAAAAACAAGTGGAATGGGAGAAGAGGAGAAGCCAGAGGAAGGTGGTGGTGATGGGGGCGAGGGGGGGTTGCTTTTTTAGAGGAGGGAAGATGAATGAGATCAAGGACACTGGTGAAAAACCATCCTTGGGCAGGAGGACAGAGAGGTCCTTTTTGGAGTCTGGAGGTAGGAGATGAGGACAAGATAAGCACAGGTCAGGAAGTCCTGGAAATTCACCCCTGAAAATGCTATTTTCCTTCTTTAGTAGGAGGCAAGGTCCCTACGGTGTGGGAAGACAATCAATGTGCTGGGGCTTGATGAAAGCCTGACGTAGGGACTGGGAAGGATTGAGCAGAGGCTGGAAGAAGCACTGAGTGCCTGCTGAGGACCAGACATTGTGTATTCATGCAACAAATGGTCTAGAGTATTCTCCATCAGGGCTCAAGAGAAGCCATCTTGATAATTTAGAGGAGAGTCCAAGGTTTTATGG
Organism: Myrmecophaga tridactyla; assembly: GCA_004026745.1. Lineage (NCBI taxonomy): Eukaryota > Metazoa > Chordata > Mammalia > Pilosa > Myrmecophagidae > Myrmecophaga > Myrmecophaga tridactyla. The sequence continues at coordinate 2,452 of PVIY010047300.1, read as the reverse complement.
CTGGTGAGATAAAGGGCCTGTGGCCAAGGTTGCTGTGGGCTATGACTGGGGCATAGGGATTCTTTTCCCTTTTTCCTTTACCATCTGTAAGCCCTGTTATTGAAAAACCTATCTATTCCACTCTCTGTGTTTTATCCAGAAAGAGGCTTGAGGGTCACCTTTATGCTTGGTAATATGCACCCTGAAACAAGACCCCCTGGGAGGAAGAGGGTGGGCTGGGTTGGTTGAGAACAGGGCAGAGCTCTACAAATAGACCTCTATCCTGTTATTTCTGGTTTCTCAGTTATAGGCAATGTCTACTGATTTCCTATTAGTATACATGAGAAGTTAGCTCTCTTACACCCTCTAGTTTATCTCTCACTATTCCCCTGGTAGATTGATATCACCGTTTTTTATTAAATCAGTAATCAGTATTTTTATCACCAAAATTATTGTCAATATCAAATAATCTACTCTGAGTATTCTTTTTCTTTAACATTTTGTAGAGTTACCCTATTTGCCTCACATGCTATTTTTATATACGTATCTGTAGCATATGTACATATAAAAATATGCCCACAAATTCTTTGGTACTATCCCCTTCAAAAAGTAGAGCCCACTCTCCTTCCTTGGAGTGTGCTTGATGAAATGCTTCTAACAAACAGGACATGGTGGAGATGACAATGTATCACTCCTTCCTTGACCTTTCTCATGGTCATTGCTTGCTCTGGGGAAAGCTAGCTGCCTTGCCATGAGATCATTCGAGAAGCCCCATGGATGGGTCCATGTGCCAAGAAAGTGAGGCCTATTGATGATAGCTTGAGTGAATCATCCTAGAAACTGATCCTATTGTCCTAGTCAAGCTTTCTGTTTACTGTTAACTGTAACCCCAGGAGACATACTGGGCCAGAACCATCCAGCTAAGTGCTCTTAGGTTCCTGACCCCTAGAAATGTTCTGACATAATTGATGCTTATTGTTTTGAGTTCTGTCATGGGTGATTTTTTTATACAGCAATAGATAATATAATGTCTTTATCTTTTTCCTGATGAGCACTGTGTCTGCCATATTATCAACCCATTTAAGCCAAATTTTCTTTTTTGTTGGATTCTTCCCTGTTTCTTCTCCTATATGGACTGTTTTTTACTCTAGGCTGCAGAATTAGCTGCCATTTTCCCTCCCTGCTGATTGGATTCACTGCTCTCTTGTCGCTGGTTTTCTTAATTTTTATTCCTTTCTTCTGCAGAAGCCAGTCAACTACTAGCTCCTAGGAAAAGGTACATGAGAGGTAAATTTTCTTAGTCCTTGAATGTCAAAAAATGTTTTTATCTGCTTTCATTCTTGATTGCTAGTTGGTTGCTGATAGGATTCTAGGTAGAAAAGTGTTTTCTCCCAGAATTTTGAAGACATTGTGTCATCTTCTGACATCCAATGTTTGTCTTGAAGTCCAATACCATTTTCATCCTTGTTCCTTTTGATTTTACCTGGTTTTCCCACCTCCTTGGAAGTTTAGGGTCTTCAATGTATCCCTAGTATTGTGAGACTGGAGATGTGTCTAGATATATCAGTTAGGATATCAGTGGATTTTGTTACCTTATATAAGAAAGTCCAGAGGTAAATTGGTTCTGGGGTTGATTAACTTAGTAGCTGAGTTACATCATCAAGGAACCAGGTTTTAAAATTTGCTTTGTTAGAGTAGATTGGTTAGTTCCCTTCATGGGCAAACATGGAAGTGGTATACACTCCAGAGGCAGAAACTGGTACTATCTCTTCCTGTGACTCCTTTTAAAAACTATGAAATATTTCCTAGAACTAATCTCCATCCTTGACAGATTTTTCCTCATAGCCCCATGGCCAAAACTAGGGTTTTATGCCCCTCTGTAGACTAATCACTAGACAAGATCTTGATTAAACTAATAAAGATTTACTCCTGAAAATGGAGTATTCTCAGTCTTCCCTGAGAATGTGGGGGGTTTAAATAAAATCTGAATCCTATTACAAGGAAGAATCAGGTAAGGGCTTTTAAGCAGGCAACCAAAAATGTCTGCTATCTGAATGTGGGTTTTTATGTCTTTCATTTTGATGGAGAGTTGGTGATTTGTCTTATAGAAGCTTGAAGTCTCCTCTCTGCTACTGGCACTTTCTTGTGCTTTTTGTAAGTTTGTAGGTTTTTGTATGTTGTTCAACATGTGTGTGTGTTCAATCTGTCATCCTTATTTGGAAGCCATGCAGTCAATGATTTTGATCTTTGCTTCTTCATATAATTTAGACCAGTGTTTTTCAAACTGCAAGTTGAAATCTATTAGTAAGCTATGCACAGAATTTAATAAAATGAAACAGAGTGGAAAATTCCAGATACCATTGCATAGACTGAGGATTAATTTTGTTTCATGAAAGTTTTGCTTCAGTTGAGTGTATGTTCTTGTCTGCTACTTAAGGATGTAAATGTGTTTCTTGCTGTAAGTCAAGCTCAA
>PVIY010047299.1:0-17933 GCA_004026745.1 Myrmecophaga tridactyla | reverse complement strand
TACCGGCAAATGCACCCCCTACCCCCCCACCCTCCAAAAATAAGAAAACAGCCAAGGGTGCACCTCTGCTCACAGTGATGATAAACTTTGACATGACGTATTTGTGCAAAGCAGCTGCACTACCACCCTGAGTTCCTCCATCATTCCAGCGAATCCTAATCTCCTCCTTCCCAGTTAGAGAACACAGCAGATGATTTTGCATCAGCGCTTATTCCACCCACGCTCACCTTCACAGCTTTTTGGGTGCACTCCTAGCTTGGAGTGGCCTCCACGATGCTTGCTCCTCATTCCCCACATCCATCTCCGCTCTGCTCCCATTTTGCCCCTCCCTCCTTCCTCCCCCACCCCCCACCTACCCGATCCATGAGGAAAATAATGAAAGCTCTCACTTAACGAGCACTTACAAAGTGCTAGGCTCGAAACCTTTACAGCACTAATTAAAACATCTAATCCCCCCCCCAACAACCCATGTGGAGGCTTCTATGGCTATACTGATGCGCAGAGAGGTTGTGTGACTGGTCCCGGGACACATGGCTTTTGAGTAACAGAGCTGGGATTTGCACCCGGGTTTCCCATCCATGCCCTGAACTGCTGCTGCAGAGCCCCTCCCGCCTAGCTCAGGGCTTGCTACTCTGCTTCTCTCACCTTGTTCTACTTCCTTCTCTCTGAGGACGGTCTTATAATCCCTCCCTTTCTGCCCGAGCTCCTGGGAAACTCGAGCCAATGGAGATGCTCCCAGAACAGTGGCAGTGCCAACCCTTCATGGCCGCCCGTTTCGTTTTCTTCCCGCTTGGTGGCCCCTCATTTTCCATTTTATCATTAATGAGAGTCTGCTTCTTTCCAGAGTGAAGGTGGGAGGCAACATATATCAAAGCCATAACAGTAAGCCCGACACATAGAACAAAAATGCGAGGCCCGCAGAAAACAGATCGGCAAAGGCTGGCCGGTGTCATGGCAACAGATGCCGCACTCAGGCTTCAAGGCAGCCGGGGCGGAAGAGGAAATCTGAGCCTTTGCTATCTGCAGGAAGCAGACTGTTTTCTCTGTGGGGACAGAGCTTTACCCTTGTAACAAATTCTAATAAAAATTGTTCACGTGGGCCTTGATATAGGGTACGCTGAGTGATGTGACTATGTCCAGAAAAACCATTTTTGCCACGAAATGAAAGCACATTTTCATGTGACTGTTGAGCAAAGCTGGGGCCCGGCACCTGGCAACACTTGGGACGGAAAGTCCTCCAGGAGAGAATATGATCTAATATGATCCAAGGACAGAGTCTCCCAGGGCAGGGCGGTCCCACAGGGCCAGAACTCGGAGTACCTAGAGACTGTCTGGACAGAATAGCCCCTCAAACTCCTGCCCCAAGCACCCTCCACTGGCTTTTGTTTGTTAGGAAACAGGGAGCTCCTTGAGGACAAGGGCGAGTCTTTCCACCTCTGTAACCCAGGCCCTGGTCTGTTGCCCTCAACAGCTGAGGTGAATTGGAAAGTGTGGAGGGATGGATGGTCAAGGCCTGTCCAACAGCCTCTTGCCTGGTGTGGCAGATATTTCTTTTGTTCCCTACTATCTCCCCAGCTCCCTTCTGTAGAAGTAATGGAGCCCTCATTTGTAGGTGGGCACATGGCCGCCCATGGTATTTCCCAGCACCCCTTGCAGCTGGGTGTGGTCATGTGACTAAGTGCTGGCCAATGGGGTGTGAGTGGAAGTGACAGGTTCAACTTCCAGGTCAGGGTCACACCCCCCCTCCTTGCCTCTTCCCCTTCCTGCTGGCTGGAGCACAGATGTGGTGGCAGGCCAGCTCGGGTCACGCTTGCCCTCTAGCTTATGGGACAACAAGACATAAAAAAGCAGAGACCCTGACACTGTGGAGCTGCTAGTTCAGTCCCGGAGGGCTCATACTGTTGCAAAAGAAAACTATGCTTCAACCTTATTTAAACTGCTGTAATTCTGAGCCTCTGGCGCGATAGGAAAATCTATATCCTAACTAATATGCCCAGTGAATCCCAGGAACTACCATGAAATGCCATCACCTCTCCTCCCAGAAGCCACCCCACAGACAGCTGGGCTTTGTGGTCAGCTGCCTGGTCTTCCCCTGAGGTGATTTCACTATCAACAGTTCAGCTGTGTTCAGCTCCAGTAAGGAGAGGAGCTGCTCCCACTGTGGGCCAGTCCCTGTGCCTTGGGCTTTTCACTCCTCACCTGACCCTCACAGTAGCCCTGCAACGGAGTTTAAGACTCTCCCTGCTCTACAGAAGGCTTGGAGACAGGAACAACCCTGCCTGAGGGCTCAGAGGCAGTCTCTAGATCTGCCTGTTCTAGAATCTTCACTCCACCTGAGAGGAATGGATATTGCTCACAACTTCAACTGCATGGAGACCACCTTATTCTCTCCATGGTGGTGGCCTGGATCTGTGAGGAGATGCCTTGGTAAGCCTGCTTGGAGTGTGGGCTCAGAGGCCCAGGGTTTGGGTGATGGGCTGTGATATGATTTCAAAGGCAAGCTATTCTGCATTATAAAGGGAGAAGAGTTAGGGATGGGGAGGGGGAAGAGGCTAGAAGGGAGAAGGAAGAGAGAAGGTGAGATTGGGAAGACCAGTGAGAACAATGACAGGGTGTTTCTTCTCTCCAACTAAATGCCATTAAGGTTTTTTTAAAAAAGTCACAGAACACTGGGAGTAATTGGATTTCTTGTAGAAATGGGTGAAGACACAGGGCCTGAGATGGGGTGGAGGGAGGGCACACACCGAAGGGCATGGACTGTGTCCTGTTCTACCTCCCGTGACCTTCCCGTGTTGCCCAGCTAGCCGGCAGGGCTCATGCAGTGCACTCTGGGACCATCTCTAATGAGGACTTGTTCCCACAACAATCCAGAGTGCTGTACTTGGCGGGGATCCCACAGAAGGGGCCCTTTCTTGAGCAGTCACCCTATGTTCCAGTTAGCTATTGCTATGCTTCAAATCACCTCAAACTTGGTGACATAAAAGTGCAGCCATTTTATTGTGTGCACACATCCTGTGGGTCAGAGATTTTGGAAAGGGCGCAACAGGGATGGCGCCTGGAGCCTCCGTGGGGGTTAGACTCGTGACTAACCCGGATGCCTGGGGCTGAAATCATTCACTCACATGTCTAGTGCCTGGACTGGACTATTCAAAGAGTGGACTCAAGCTGCAACTGTCAACTGTAGCTTCTCCATGTGGCCTCCTCATGTGATTTAGGCTGCGTTCCAAGAGGGAATGTACAGAGGGAGCATCCAGAGAACAGTTATTCCAAGGAACCCAGGCCAACTTGCATGGCCTTCTATGACCTAACCTCAAAAACCACGTGGCATTGTTCCCACTGAGCTCCATTAGTTGGAGCAGTCACAAACACCCCTCTCCTGGTTTCAAGAGGAGGTGACAACGGATCCCACTCCAGTAGGGAGAGTGTCAAAGAATTTGGGGTCATGTTTTAAAAGTGCCACACCCCATAGCGCCGTTAGTGAAACAGTGTTATAACTTCAAAAACAAATGCCCCTTCCCATAGCTGATACTCCAATTCCCTGAGAGAGCTTTGGTCTTTGATCCTGAAGAGATTCTTATTCTACAACAGCATTCCATCCCCGACTTGGGAGTGGCACTTCCTATGTTTCAATGTCAATGGGCTCAGTAGATTTTTCAGAGAACGGGTGTGACTGAGAGAGGAGCCATCGTATTTTACCAAAAGTCTATCCTGATTGGATGCCTGGGAAGGAGGAAGAAAAGAAGGGGAGTCCAAGGCCTGGAAGGTAAGCTTGGCCAATGTCACCATTTAGCCTGAGGTGTTCTATCCTCACCCCACCCCCCACCCCACTCTTGCCATGCTCTCCCCAGCCCCCATTTCACCAGCTTCTGTAAAACAGGACTCCTTGTACCTCTGAGGGTTCTGCCCCACCTCCCACCCCCCAGCCTAATATGGCTCTCCTTTTTACAGTCAAGGGTCCTAGGTCTTGTTTTAGGAACAGATTCAACATCCTGTTTACATCCATTTGAACCAGTCTTCACTGTGTGCCCACTAAGCCAGCTGTGAAGGAAAAAAAAATCAATCTGCGTACTCTAAGCAAAAAGGGACTCCACACAGGGCATTCGGTGCTGGGAAACTCATCAAGGAAGACTGGATGTCAGCCAAGGGAGCAGGAGGCAAGAGACCTCCTAAAGGAACGGTTGAGTTCAAGAACACATAAACACACCACCATGTTGCAGCCCAAGGATCAAGAATCACTGCCACTAAGAACCCTTGGGGAACTGGGGAGAAAGGAGGCAACACTCAACCTACCCACCTGGGAAATTCCTGATATTCTCACAAGCAATGGGGACAACCAATTCAATAAGCTGAGCCCTTGATTTTGGGGTTCACCCCTATGAAACTTATTCCTGCAAAGGAAAAGCTAAGCCTACTTATAATTATGCCTCAAGAGTCACCCCCAGACCTCTTTTGTTTCTCAGATGTGGCCTCTCAATCTAAGCCAATTTGGCAGGTGCACTCACTGCCCGCCCCCCTACATGGAACATGACTCCCAGGGGTGTAAATCTCCTTGCCAATGTGGTATAGGACTCCTGGGATGAGCCGGGACCTGGCATCATGGGATCAACAAAGCCTTCTTGACCAAAATAGAAATTAGACAAAATAAAGTTTCAGTGGCCAAGAGATTCAGAGTCAATAGGTTATCCTGGAGGTTATTCTTATGCATTATTTAGATATCCCTTTTTAGTTTATGGTATATTGGAATGGCTAGGAGGAAGACCTGAAATTGTTGAACTGTGTTCCAGTAGACTTGATTTTTGAAGATGATTATATAGCTATGTAGCTTTTACAGTGTGACCGTGTGATTGTGAAAACCTTGTGTCTGGTGCTCCTTTTATCCAGGGTATGGACAGATGAGTAAAAAAAAAATAAGGATAAAAAATAAATAAATAATGGTGGGGAGATGAAGGGTAAAAAAAAAATGGGTAGATTGAAATACTAGTGGTCAATGAGAGGGAGGGGTTAGGAGTATGGGATGCATGAGTTTTTTCCTTTTTCTTTTTATTTCTTTTTCTGGAGTGATGCAAATTTCTAAAAATGATCATGGTGATGAATACACAACTATGTGATGATATTGTGAGCCATGGCTTGTATACTATGGATGAACTGTATTGTGTAAAGATTTCTCAATAAAAATATTTTTAAAAGAAAAATATCGCTGCAGCTGATGCTGCTACCAGCACAGCCACCATTTGATACCTGCCCAGGACACTCATGATCAGACAATGAAACTCAGAGTCCAGACGCCACACCCACCTTCCCACAACCTTTCTGGTCAGCAGAGATGGGAGCAGAAGGATGGCCTCTACTTCACCTTCCAAACCTGCCCAAATATATCTCTTTTGTGGAACCTAATGCACTTTAGCTGCAAGGGAGTCTGAGAAGTGTGGGGTCCGGCTTTCTGGCCTCTCCACAGTACAGAAAGGCACATCGAAGGAGGAAGGAATGGATGCTGAAAGCCAGGGGACCACACCCAGCACAGATGAACAAGACAGGCGTTTGCTTGACCCCTCCCCTTCTCTCCAGCCTGAAGCGAGGGGGGCAGAATTCTCTATTCTCTGGGTACCATCAGGAAATTCAGTCTCTTATTTCTCCAGTGTATGCCCCTTGTTTATTTCCTCTGCTATTGTTTTGCCACCTCTGGAGCCAAGGAAGACCCCACGGACCTCTTGGCCACTCAATAGGCTCATGCTGTCTGCTAGAAAGTGAAAGGAGATGGGGCTGAAACAGATTCCCTTTGCCATTCCCTTAAGTCTCCCCAAGGGCACATCTACCATAAATGCAAATTTCTTTACTGAATCATTTGAGCAATGTCAAAGGGGAATTACCTCATCTGAGAGAAAATGGTACAAGTTCCAACCAGCTTGGACTTTCCCTTGAGTTTTACAGAGGAATGTACCTAACGACTCAGGTCTTTCCAAGGAAGGGACTCCCGCCGCTCCCAGCTGCTCTCCTGGCCTGGCGGTCACACCGACGCCCCCAGCATCTCCTCCTCTTGGACCCTCAGAGAACTATCTTGCTCCCAGCGTCCTTCTCCCGTCACGTTCCTCCATAAAGTTCCAGTTCTGAGCCCTGCATCTCTAAATAGCATCACAGTTTCAGTGGGGGGAAGGGTGGAGGGAGAGGAGGCAACTCCTTGCTGCCGACACTCATGAGCACTGAGGGAGGGTCGCTGGAAGAGATGGGGTGCACCCCCCAGCGTGACGGGAGCAGGGTTCCTCCCATTAGTTTCCTTCTCAGAATCACCACCAGAGGGAGCTACAGACCCACCAGGCCCTTCTCCCGTGGCTCAGGCCTGGAAGAACATCAGAGCATCTCCCAGCAACAAGTTCTGTCTAATGAGATTGAGGAAAAGAGCATTTCCACAATTCACAAGGCACTTGTCCTGCCCCGGGGCTCATCGGGGCCCATTATTCTGTCCAGAATCCCTAAATTCTTCCTGTCTGTCAGGGCCTGCTGAAATCAGAGCAGGAGAAGGGCTCTGGTCAAGATTACCTTCTTTGATTTAGAGTTTCTCTATGAAAATTAGGGGTCTTTCCAACTTCCCTACTACCACTTTCAGAATGTCTAGAGCTTGTATGAAGGATGCTTAAGCTGAGACAGAGGGGAGCCCTGTCCATGCATAAGTAAGGGTGGGGGCTGGGGACAGGGGCACTAAAAGAAAGTGCTCCATTTTGGAGGTACAGCCTCTGAGGAGGCCCTGCGGCTGGGAAGGGCTGGGCCCGTGGGAGGAGAGACAGAGGCCAGCGTGGCAGGCGCTCAGAGTGAAGGCCAGAGCGGGGAGAGGCTTTTTGATGTGCTCCCCGGGCCAGCCTTCTCAGACTTCTCCACTGGATGGAGACTCCTCCTGAGGCTGGAGAAGGAAAGACTGGGGGCGCCTCTGTAACTTCCAGACGAGCAATGTGCTGCTTTCCTCCGGCTAGCCAACACGGGGAGGGTCCGGAGGGTTTTACAACCTTGTTATCTCCCCAGCGACCACGCTCCCCAGGCAGCCCAGGTGCACTGTGGGAAGCTGGTTCCTCTGCGGGTGAAGATGCAAGGCCGCGCCCGGCCGCCACAGTTATGTGGTCAGAGTGGAAGTATGACCCTAACTGGGCGAGGAGAGTTGGCCTGTGGGCTTCTTGGAAAGTTCCTTTCTCGTCCTTCTAGGAGAGTCTCCCAAAACCAGCCCTCCCTTCCCCACTGGGGCCTGGAAGTCATAGCTTTAGGAGCTGCTACACCTCCACAGACCACATGGGGGCGGCAGCTTAAAGCGGATGGTGTCCCAGGCCTGCCTGGAGGGGTAACCACAGAATCCCAGGTTTTGACCAGCTGAGCCTGAGTCAAACCAGCGGTGAGGGCCATCCTTCCTCTTGGCCTGCCACTTAAGTGGAGCTAATAAAGCCCTGTTATTGCTTAACCCAGTGTGAGTGAAGTGATTCCTTGCAACTGAAATTCCTGCTAACCCAGGGTTGCTCCCCAAGACTTCCTTGCAGGCTTCCCCACCAGCCTGGAGAGCCTACTGAGCTAGTCCTGGGGGTGCAGGCAGGAAGGAAACACAGAGAGAGGCAAACAAAACCCACAGGGTGCCAAGTGCAGGCAGGCTCGTGGGTCCGGGGTTGGGGGTGATACAGAGCCTGGCACCAGAGCAGTGTTTGAAGTGACGCTGGAGCCATACAGGTAATCAGAGTTTGGGGTGTTCCAGAACCAAGGATGCCCAGGCACGGAGGCAGGAGAGAGAGGACACGGCCAGGGAGGGCTCCGAGTGGGTGTGGCTGGAATGGAGGTACCTATGGGGACAAAATGAGAGGTGAGCGCAGACTGGGCATGAGGACGTAAATATGGTTCAGGAGACTGGGCTTTATCTGGAGGGAAATGGACAGCCAGAAAGAGGTTTTCAGCAATGATCTCATCACAGAAAGACACTGTGCAATAGAACTGTCTGCAGTGATGGAAATGTTCTCTCTGCACCATCCAGTATGGATGAAGTGTGGGAAGCGAGAGTGAAGACTGACTTTTTAATTTGATTATAATCAATTTAAATTTATGTAGCCACAGATGGCTAGTGACAAATGTATTAGCGCAGCTCTAGAGAAAGGACTGAGAGGAAGATTTGGAAGCAGGGACTCCTGTTAGGAGAATGTGGCAATGGCTCAGGTAAGAGATGATAAAGGCTTGAAGTCAGGGGCAAGAAAATGGAGAGGAGGGCCTGGAGGCTAGGCATTGTTAATACCAGAGCCAGGACATCGTGATGACCAACAGAAAGTGGTGTGGGAAGGAAGGAGGGCCTGGCAGACCTCCCAGGTCACTGTCCTGGAAGATCTGGTATTTCGTGTGTCATCACCAAGAATGGGGCCCAGGATGACCAGGCTCAGAGAAGGGGATGAGTTCAACCTTGGACATATGGAACCTGAGGTACCTTTGGAATCCAGGGGCGGGGGCATCTGGCGGGCAGTTCTGCACATGGCTCCGGTGCTCAGAAGGCAATGAAATGAAAGCGGGAGATTCCGATTCATTCGACATCAGAGGCCCCAAACTGGATGCCCATGGCCAGCTTCAAGCCACAGGGAGGGATCTGAATTAGCTTAGACCATTTTTTTAATGGAGCCTACATTTTACAAAACAGTGGAATCTGTATATAGAAGTCTGGATTTCTATCTTCTCTTGAAAAAAATCAGAAGACCTGACAACACGGGTTTGAGTTCCCTCATGCTGCAGTCACTTTGAGTTGCTTAGACGACCCGCAGAGCTCGCTTGTTTCCACCAGCGGTTGGGGGCCCTGAATTTGACAACCCCTAATATTATGTTTGGTAATTGTGGTTGATTGTTTCAAAAGACACAACAATCCCCTCCCGTCACGTAGGCCCCGCTACAGTATGGCATTGTCACTCTTCTCCTCAAGAAGCACAGTCTATTTCCCCTCCCCTTGAATCTAGGCTGGCCTTGTGACATGCTTCAACCAAGAGAATGCAGCAGAAGTGACATTAAGAAACTTCTGGAGATCCAGACACCATGTAAAGATGTTCAGGCTCAACTACAGAACAGGAGACCAGGAGGAGAGAAAGAGGCCCATCCATTCCACCTACCCCCATGGAGACGCCAACATGGCAGCAGCAGCAGCAGCGGCGTCTCAAGTCCTCCAGCCCCAGCAGAGCTGCCCCGTCCTGTCCTCTGAGCCCTGCCCAAACTGCAGAGTCATGAGCAAATCAGTGGTTCTCTTGTCTCAAGCCACAAGACGTGATGGAGTGGTTTGTAATACAGCAATAGAAAACTAAGTGAGGGGTTAAAAATATGGGATGGAGGAGATCATCCAGGGAATACCTCAGAGGAAGGACAGGGCAGGGTTGCAGTAGGGTGAGGCAAGTGGGGCAGGGACAGGCAAGCGTAGGGTAAGATCTCATCTTTATTTAAAGTTGTAATATTTGTTCATCATGGATTTTTGCACTAATTTTTATCTCTTTAAATACTGCATTAAAATATTACTTATCTTGACTATTGAGGTTTTTGTGTTGGAGGCAAGTGCCTTAGTGGTCTCACCCCAGCCCAGGCACCCTCATCCCAGCCCTGGGAGCAAGACCCATACACTAAAGCTGGAGAACACATCCGGTGATTGACAACGAAGGCGGTAGTGTCAGCAAAGGGCACTGCAGCAGCCGGAGAGGTGGAACAGCGCAGTGTTCCTGAGCCCAGAGAGGAAAGAGAGTTTAGAAGGAAAAAGTAGGCAAAGCACAGTGTCAGTGTCAGCGTCAGGTGCCTCTGGCGCCACACCTTAGCATGACCAACGTGTTGGGATGGCAAAGGCACAGATCTCCTAGATGTGCCACTGAGAGGCCCCTCCTTGAGTGAGCCTTAACTCAGCAAGAGTTAAGCAAGAACTTTTCAAGTTGGATTCTTCCAAAGGGTTGCTTTATTTTTAAAAGTTTTTATTATGAAATACAACATACATAGAAAAAAGCAATAAATTTCAAAGTACGTTATAACAAATAATTATGGAGTAGATTTCAGATTTTGGTGTGGGTTACAGTTCCACAGTTTTAGGTTTTTCCTTCTAGCTGTTCCAAGACACTGGAGACTAAAAGAAATATCAATATAATGATTCAGCTGTCATACTCATTTGTTAAGTCCTATCTTCTCTGTTATAACTCCGCCTTTCCGTTGATCCTTCTCCCAACCTTTAGGGGAATTGGGCTCTGCTCTTTCTAATTTTTTCATGTTGGAAAGGGATGTTGATAATATGGGATAGGGGGATGGCAATAGTTGATGTTCTGGGAAAGGCTGGCCCCCTCTGGGTTTCAGGACTTATCTGGCCTAAGAGACCAACTGGAAGTTGTAGGTTTCTGGAAAGTAATCTTAGTATTTAAAACTTTTGTAGGATCTCAGAGAGAGCCTTAGGTATTCTTTGGGATTAACAGGAATGATTTTGGTTGGGGTTTGGCAAAGTGTGGTAATTAGTAATATCTAGCTAAAACTTCCTTTGGAGTGACCTCCAGAGTAGCCTCTCAACTCTATTTGAACTCTCTTAGCCCCTGATACCTTATTTTTTTACATTTCTTTTCTTCCTTTTGGTCAAGAAAGCATTGTTGATCCCACGGTACAAGGGCCCATCTCGTCCCTGGGAGTCATGTCCCACATTGCCAGGGAGACTTACACCCCTGGATGTCACGCCCCACACAGGGGAAGGGGAATGAGTCTCCTTGCAAAGTTGGGCGTAGAGAGAAGGGGGGGGCCACATCTGTGCATAAAAGAGGTTTTCTGGAAGTAATTCTTAGGCATAACCATAGGTAGGCTTACGTTCTCTGTTACAGAAATAAGTTTTACAAAAGCGAGCCTCATGCCAGAGACCCGGGTTCGATTTCCGGTGCCTGCCCATGCCAAAAAATATGCAAGCCTCAAGATCAAGGGCTTGGCTTAGTGACTTGGGCATCCTTAATGTTTGAGACAGTATGAAGTGTTCCCCTGGTGGAAAAGTTTAATAGTTCCATATTTTTTCTTCTGTCCTTCAAGGAACTTTGCAAAAACATTTTTTTTATCCCCTAATACTTTTTGATTAACTACCCAACATACTCGGGGATGTATCCAGGTATTACCTAAAACTAAACAGAATTACAAGGCCTCATTCCCATTCTGGGCTCCATGTGTCTGGGTTGTTTAAATGAGCTATCCAGACAGGTTGAGTTAGATTATGTGCTACAGAAAATTTAGGTCTTGGATGAAATAAACCTCTTTTCCTTTGGTCTCATACAGCAGATGAAGTTCTAAAATACAATGTCATCCTTACCCCTTTATTGTGATTCACCTTAATCCCGACCCGATCGACTTTGCTCTTATCTCTACTGAAGCCTGGTCCCTTTTCTATTTCTTTAACAGTTATTGTGTGTAGCAGTGCTGACTTTCAGAGATGCAGAACTCCAGCTCTGAGTCTTAGGTGTCACACAGGTTGCCAAAGTTCCAGGGAGATACCAGATTATACCTACATAGCACAGCATCTCAAAATCTAGAAATCACATTAACAGCCCTGGACTAAAAGTGACTGCCATAAGAGCTTACAATCTAGGCCCCAATTTTCCTATAGGTACTTTCTAAAAGAGACTATACAATATTTGTTCCCTTGTTCCCACCTTATTTTGCACCCAAGGTTCATCTACCTTGTTGCATGCCTCATTGCTTCATTCCTTTCTGTAGCTGGGTTGTTTATTTTTTAATAGCAAGAGTTTTTATTAAGAATATATTCGTATTTATTAGGTTTGGTAGAACAACAGCCAACATGACAACCAACAGCCAGGGTTAAAATATAAAATGTATAATATGATAAAACACCCCGAGGGGGTTCATAAAGCAATATCAGTGCTTCAGCTGACACAGCCAGCTCCCCTGCAAGCTAGCAAGTCAGGCCTTCAGGCTCCCTCAGCTTGCCCCCTCCGCCCCCAGGTCCCAGCTACTCAGCCAACAGCCCATGCCACTGACTTGTCTCTGGGTCAGTTCATTTTAGGCAACAAGGTTACTGGACTGCCATAGAGATTGGACAAAACAAAGCAAACAAAATAGCTCTGCAAGGAATAGGCATTCTTGTGACAACCGTGCTAAAGGACACCAGCCAAAATTGATTGCATTGCCGGAATCACAGAGCACATTGAACTTTGGGTAAAATAGTTGTAGCAAAATTGAAATCCTGGGACAACATCTGCATCCTGCGTAAATGTTTTAAAACATATTTGCCCATTGCTTCACATAAAGGTTTGTTTCATACAAGTAGTAGTTCCAAAATATATTTTTTAATCACTCTTTGGGGAAAAAAGTAAATTTAAATATAGCAATGTGGCATTACAATACTTGGAAATAAAATTAATTTTATACTGTTGATCTGAGAAAGCAGGAAAATGCATTATCTGAAATGTCATGACCTAATTTTCTTTCCCAAAGTTTTCTTCTCTTCCAAAAGAAAAGTTTTAGAACAACATTTCCCAAAGCATGTTTATTGGAATTGTAGTCCCATGAGATGTTCCTTTAAAAAAAAAAAAAAAGAGGAGGAGGTAAAAAGAAGTCTTTGGTCAAATCTGCTTGGAAATCCTTTATCCCTCATGTGTCAACTTGGCTAGGTAATGGTGTCCAACTGTTTGGTCAAGCACTGACCTGCTTGTTATTGTAAGAGTATTTCGTAGATGGGATCTGCATCTGTAATTTGTTGGTTGCATCTACCATCAGCTCATTGCATCTACAATCAACAATAGATATTGCTTTCAACAACGTGAGGTATCTCCTCATCCAATCAGTTGTAGGTCTTCAAAGTCAGAACTTGGGATTTCAGAAGTCAGAAGAATTTCTGCCTCAACTTTTAGCATTGGCTCCGGCTGGAATTCCCAGTTAACTTGTTTCCCCTGTGGAATTCAGACTAAGGACTTCTGCCTCACCTTTATCAGAGTTTCCACCTTGCAGCCTGCCCTATGGAGTCACGTACCAGTCCCCACAGTCATGGGAACCAATTCCTTACTAAATATATATGTATATGCACAATTGGTTTTGTTTCTCTGGAGAACCCCTACTAATACCCTCTCTTTTAAATGCATCATAATATTGGCATAGTAATGCCTATTAGAAAGACTGCAATAAATAAGTCTGCTTAACTTTGCTTAACATAATTCCCAAATTTATTAGACCAAGGAGTCCTTTTCTCAAGGAACACCATTGAAATCCCTTGGGGATAGTCACTTTAAGAAACACAGCCTTAACGGCGAGGGGAGAGGAAGTGAAACCTAATCCCCTGCTCTCTGCCAAATGGTTTTGAAATATTCATCATCATTTCTCTCAATTGACAAAGGCTGAATTATTGTCTCTACCTTCAACTCAGTTCTCTACCATTCCTGTAACATTTGTTATGTGATAAAGACATTTTACATAAAATGATACATTCAAAATTGGGAGCCAATGGCAGCAAGTGGCCCCATTTACCAGCCACATGTACACTGGCAGAAGCGGCCACTCCTGCCTCTAACACTTCCACAAACTCTGGAACCTATTCACAGCAGCATGAAATTAAATTTTCAAACAACTGCACAGCTGGTGTCCCTCCTCCTCTTCACCCAGTTTACACACTGGAAAATTTGCTGATCTTTTTTATGCAAATCCATGAAGAATGGTATTTAAACAACTGACAGTAGTGAAAGCATTTGGGGGTTCTTTGATTTCCTCACAAAACTGCATTGCCACTAAGTCTTACCAATGAGCATGACAATGCTTATAAATCTCTCCACTGTCCTCCTGAAACTTTGGTCCCATTCTCTAAATCTGCTGTTCACACCAGCAGCATATCCTATGGTCAACTCCAACGCGCCTCAGTTAGAGTCTAGCACATTTCTGGGAATGATCATGTCTTAACTGGGAAAGCGAAAGGCTGTAATACATTTACAGTTTCTCTCTCCTCCCCTACCTGTAATCATAGAAGAAATTTAGGGTTTGATGCCATTCATTCAAAACTATATTTCCTAACGACCCTCTGTGTGTAGTGAACAAAACAGCAAAGATCCGTATCTTGAAGGAGCAGACATTTGAGCATGTGACACTGACAGTTCCAGCTAATATGGTAGCTCTTATAATGAAAACCATTCCAAGAAGCAGGCAAACCCACCTTTAGCTGGGTTTTTGCTATTTTGCAAGAAAGAGGCTTAATGGCATGAAAATCGGAGAACTCAAACTGTCAACTTTGAATAAAAAGTAGCTCTCATGGAGTGAAGGGGTGTGACTTCAGGCTGTTCGAGAGAAACACTGGAAGAGAGCGCTGGAGTTGCAGCCCCCCTGAGCAAACGCACAGCCCCCGGAAGCCCCAGGATCTCTCCCAATGGAAGCAGCATTGACCCAGACCAGCTGGAGCCTGGGGCTGGAGACCCACACGAGGCAGGGTGACTGAGAGGAACACAGAAGGGACAGTGAAGAAAACACTAGGGAGCCTGATGCGACTCAAAGGAGTGAGTTAGCCGAGACAAGTCACCCTGCACAACTTTGGAACCTTTTTTTGACCCTTCATTAATGTACAACTTGGACCGCCAGTGAAGCTCACGGCACGTAGGACCAGGGAAAGATGGCACCCAGGGGTGGGGACAGTACTCAAGAAGAAGCTCTCCATGTGCTTGCCGTCTGGATTCTTGGAGGAGAGACTGACTCAGTCTCTCCACTCCCCTCGTGCGCTCAGGGACCTTGCTTCTGCTGCAGCCTCTCACTTGGAGACCACTCATTGTCCCCCGCCAGGACGGGGAGCCTTATTCTGGGTCTCTGTTCTCTGAGCCCCTCACTGCCGGGCTCAGGCTCCTCGTCTGAGCTCCGGGAACTCAGTGCTCTCACCACAGCATCCCGTCACTCCATCCCAGCTCCCAGCGCCTCCCTGGCACACCAGCACACTCCTAGTTCATGGTCCGAGCACTGCCGAGAATGCTCCTCCCCCAGGTACGTCTACTGCTCTCTCATTCAGATCCTTGCTCAGATGTCACCTTCTTGGTGACACCTCCCCTGATGAAGCCCTTTAAACTTTCCACCTTTCCCCCTACACTTGCCCCGCCCCCTCCCTGCTCCGGTTTTCTCCATAGCATTCATTAACATCCAGTAATCCCTATTGTTAAATTATGCATACCATATATCTTCCAGTCTCACTTCACAAGAGTACAAGCTGCACAGGGGCAGGGATTGCTTTCTGCTTGGTCCACGGCTGTCATCTCAGTGCCTACAGTAGAGCCTGGCACAGAGTGACGGCTTTATAAACACTGGTCTAATAAATGAATGAGGGAATGAATAAAAATGCAACATATCTTGCCTCTACATCCCCAGAACCCAGTGCTGGCTGCTAGTCTCCCTCTCCCCCCCGCTCCTGGGTACCATCGGTAAAGGAGGGACACAGCATGGGGCCCGTGAGGGCAGTTACAGTGGCCGTCCACCCCACCCCAGCTGAGTACCCCACACCCCGCCCCCCAGAACCCATCCGGATCAACCCTGGGGCTGACAGGACCTGAGTATCTTGGGTGCAGACATATCCTAGTGGAAGCAGTAGGAATCCAAGAAGGGGGAAATGGATGGTTGTCAAGGAAAGCCAATATCAGGGATGCTGCATGGCTCCCCCACATGAAGGGGAGGCCGGTGAGGCCAGGAGAGGCCGGGAGCGGGGCGGGGGCAGGGCCTGAGGGCGGGCAGGGCGCACAGCCGAGGACTGCGATGGCGTCCACCGTCCGTCCGGTCTCGTCTGGTTGGGTGGGGCTGATCGTGGGAGAGTCGGCGGCTGTCACAGGCAGGGGCAGGCCGGAGAGTTTCACCTCCGCCCTCCCCTCCCAGGGCCCCCCGTAGAATCTGACCCTTCTTTCAGTCAACACATGTTTGTCAAGCACACACTATGTGCAGACACTACGATGGACACTGGGGAGACCCCAGCCAGCGAACACGGCCATGGGTGCTGTTCTCACAGAGCCTACATAATGCCAGAGGACAGACGTAAACACGAAGCTAAATGTGTGGAGGGAGACCCAAAGGGGCAACTCCAGGGCGCTGTGGGGATGCTGACAGGGTCCCCAGCTGGTCTGGTGGCAGTGGTCAGGGAAGGCTTCCCTGAGGAAGTGACCTTTTAGCCCCGAGGAGGAGAAGGACAAGGGGGCACTGGGCAGGGGGAGCGGGCACAATATTTCTCAAAGGCCCAGAGGTGAGAGGACTTGGAATGGTAGAGGGCGTGGTGGGGAGGGGTGCGGGAGACATGCCAGAGGAGGAGCAGGCCTGGGGGTAATGGCATGGGGCCATGGGAAGAGTTTCAGACTCTATCCTCTGAACAGCGGGAGGCTGGGGGTGGGGGAAGGTTTAAATAGGCAAGTGGCTAGAAAAGATAATCCTTCCTCAAAGACCGCTTTTGGAGAACGGGTGGGCCAAGATGCTCCAGTGCACACAGGGCAGGTGTGCCGTGAAGGTGTCTCCGTGAGGATGGGGCGGGGGACGGAATGGACTGGACACTAGCTGGGGGGCAGGGGGCGGAACAAGGACAACTGTTAGAAGGAGGTGGTACCATTCACAGAGAGCAAGAACATGACAAGAGAGACCGTTCTAGAGGGAAGATGATGCGCTTGGAAGAAAAGCCACTCCTCGATGTGAGCGTCTTTGCTCTGGCCCAGCTTTCCTCCCTGATATCATCTCTTGCCACCTCCTCTCGCTCACTAGGCTCCACCCACTCTGCCCCGTGTGGGTTCCTTCAACACGCCAAGCTCATTCCCACCGCAGGGCCTTTGCACCTGCTGTCCCCCTGACAGGAACACTCTGCCCTGGATCTTCTCCTGGCTGTTTCCTTCCCATGGGTCAGGTCTCGACTCAAATGTCACCCCCTCAGAGAGCCTTTCCCTAACCACCTTAACTTATAGTCACTCCACAAATCATCTCCACCCCATCATCCTCTCTTAATTTTCTACATAGCACAATCACTATCTGAAATTACCTCATTTATTTGCTTACGTGTTTATCAAATCTCCCTTTCCCACCAGAATGTAGGCTCTGTGAGAACAGGGACCTCTCTGTCTTGTTTACCATTATTCTCCAGTGCCTCGAACAGTGGTCACGGCTGCCCTTGAATATTTCTGGCATGGAAGAATTACTTACCAAGTTAATGAATTAATGTGGAGGTCAGGAGCCAAGTTATGCTGGGGCTGAAGATTTCAGAGCCACGGACATAGAGATGGCAATTCAAGCCCCAGGAGAGGGTGAGATCACCCAGGGGAAGAGAAAGGGCTCACAGAGTCCTGAGGGATAGCACGTGCAGGAGAGGCGGGCAAAGGGCTCTCAAAGAGACAGGGGGAACAGGGCAGACCAAGACTTCCCAAGGGCACCTGGGAGCAGGGGAGCCGGGCTTCAAACCCAGCAGGCGCTCCAGAGCCCAGGCTCCCAAACTCCATCATCTCGCTGGAATCCCGCAAAGTGAGAATTATCATCGTTCCATTTTGCTAAGGAGGGTGAGAATTTTACACAGTAAGTGGCAGACCCAAGGCTCGAACCCAGAGTTGAGTTGAGCTGTTCTGGAGCCCACAGTCTCAGCCATTCTTCCCTGCAGCGCCCTGACAAGGAAGCTGAGAACTGTGAGGAGGAGGAAGGGGTCAGCAACGTGCTCAGCGGTCAACAGAGCTAATGAGACACGAGCAAACCACCTCAGGGCTGCTCGCCTTGCAGGTCAGCTGAGAGGGCAGAGGGGCAGAAAGCCAGGCTGGAGAGCAGTGAGGGAGGAGGGGGTGGTCAGGAAGTGAGGCTGGTGAGTGTGGGGAACTCTTTTGATAAGTTTGGTTGAAAAGATGAAGAGGGACATAGGATAGGAACTGGAGGAGGCAGTGTGTGCAACAGCAGGTTATTTTAAGGTGGAAGAAACCTGAGCATGTTTCAATGCTGAAGCTTGCAGGGAAGGAGCAATTAAAGAC
>PVIY010047298.1:0-17911 GCA_004026745.1 Myrmecophaga tridactyla | reverse complement strand
TCTGTCTTACAGCTGCATAATATTCCATCGTATGTATATACCACAGTTTATTTAGCCACCCGTCTGTTGATGGACATTTTGGCTGTTTCCATCTCTTGGAAATTGTAAATAATGCTGCTATAAACATTGGTGTGCAAATGTCCATTTGTGTCCTTGCCCTCATGTCCTTTGAGTAGAGACAGCATATAGATGGGTCCCATTCCCTAATCCATTCTGCCAGTCCATGTCCCCTGATTGGGAAGCTTAATCCATCAACATCAGTGTTATTACTGCTCGGGCAGTACCCTTCTCTACCATTTTGACTTTTGGCTTTTGTCCTTCTAATTTTCCTTCTTTTTACCTTTACTCATGGTCTTCCTTTCTACACTCTTCTCCACACCTCTCTCTTCTGCCTTCATATCTGTCTCTAGTGCTCCCTTTAGTATTTCTTGCAGAGCTGGTCTCTTGGTCACAAATTCTCTCAGTGATTTTTTGTCTGAAAATGTTTGAATTTCTCCCTCATTTTTGAAGGACAATTTTGCTGGATATAGAATTCTTGGTTGGCAGTTTTTCTTTTTTAATAATTTAAATATATCATCCCACTGTCTTCTCACCTCCACGGTTTCTGTTGAGAAATCTACGCATAGTCTTATTGGGCTTCCCTTGTATATGATGAATTGCTTTTCTCTTGCTGCTTTCAAGATTCTCTCTTTCTCTTTGACCTCTGACATTCTGATTAG
The DNA here is from genome assembly GCA_004026745.1 of Myrmecophaga tridactyla. NCBI lineage: Eukaryota > Metazoa > Chordata > Mammalia > Pilosa > Myrmecophagidae > Myrmecophaga > Myrmecophaga tridactyla. The sequence continues at coordinate 17,192 of PVIY010047298.1, read as the reverse complement.
TAAATGTCTTGGAGTACGTCTATTTGGATCTGTTCTCTTTGGGGTATGCTGCACTTCTTAAATCTGTAATTTTAAGTCCTTCATAAGAGTTGGGAAATTTTCAGTGATAATTTCCTCCATTAGTTTTTTTCGTCCTTTTCCCTTCTCTTCTCCTTCTGGGACACCCACAACACGTATATTCATGCGCTTCATATTGTCCTTCAATTCCCTGAGTCCCTGCTCATATCTTTCCATTTTTTCCCCTATATATTTCTTTTGCCTGATGGATTTCAGATGTTCCATCCTCCAGTTCACTAATCCTATGTTCTGTCTCTCGAAATCTACCATTGTAGGTTTCCATTGTTTTTTTTCATCTCCTCTACCGTGCTTTCATTCCCATAAGTTCTGTGATTTGTTTTTTCAGACTTTCAATTTCTTCTTTTTGTTCATTCCTTGCCTTCTTTATATCCTCCCTCAGTTCATTGATTTGATTTTTGATGAGGTTTTCTATGTCTGTTTGTATATTCTGAATTAAATGTTTAAGCTCCTGTATGTCATTTGAATTGTTGGTTTGTTCCTTTGACTGGGCCATATCTTCAATTTTCCTAGTGTGATTTATTATTTTTTGCTGGCGTCTAGGCATTTAATTACCTTAATTAGTTTATTCTGGAGATTGCTTTCACTTCTTTTACCTAGGGTTTTCTTGCTGGATGAATTTGTTGTCTCCCTGTTCTTTGACATTCAGTGCAGCTTTTTCTGGACCTCTAGCTTAGGTTTTGTTTAACAGAGGAGAATTTTTCAGTTCTTGTTTTCTTGTTTCTTGCCCTGGTTGTATGATGCCTTTTTCCCCCCACCCTGAGGAGGGTCTACGTAGGTATTATAGACCCCAGCTGGATTTTCCCAGAGCAAACTAGCCTCCTATCAGGAGGAAAGAGTCACCTGCGTCGGTTTTCCCAGAGGGTGAGACCTAGCAGGTTGACAGACTTTCCTGTGAAGTCTCTGGGCTCTGTTTTTCTTATCCTGCCCAATATGTGGTGCTTGTCTGCCTGCAGGTCCCACCAGCATAAGATGATTCGGTACCTTTAACTTTGGCTGGGGGCGTGGTGGAGACAGAGGAGAGGTTGTAGGCTGGTTTTAATGGCTTCAAATTACCAAGCCCTGGTGTCTGAATTCCTTGAGGGGGGGATTCCACCCAAGTTGGGCTTTACCCCTCCCCTGGGGAAGGCACAGATTCCAGACAAGCCCTCAAAGGAGTTTGTTTCTGCCTATGCCTGGGGCAGTTGCAGCCTGAGAAACCCTGCTGCTGTATCCAAAGGCAGTCTAGCCTTTGTAGAAACACAGCCACAAAAACCTCTGTTTCCTTCTTTTTTTTTCCTTTTTCTGTCAGCCCTGCCCCCTTGGCGCCGGGGCAAAAATGAGCGACCTCTGCTTTGACCAGATTCACCTGAGCTGGGAGCCTATTTTTAGTTGTCAGAATTTGTTAATTAATTCCACAATTGGCGTTTGGTTGGGCTCAGCTGCTGCTGCTGGTAAAGTCTCTTTCCTTTCCCCTCTGGGAAGCAGCCATGGGGGAGGGGCGCCGGCCGCGACAGCTTGGAGAACTCACGGTTCCGGGGGGACTTACAGCAGGTCCAGCTGGTCCAGACTGGGGTACGCCATGTGTCCAGTCACTGACGTGGCCCCAGGAGCTGTTCTGTATTGTTTCTTGTTATTTACTAGTTTTTCTGGAGGACAAACTAAAACACGCACATTGCTAAGCCGCCATCTTGGCCCGGAAGTAAATTTCCCTTTTTAAAAGCCATTCCATTTCTGGGAAATTGCATTCCGGCCGCTAGCAAACTAAAACAGTAGTTCAACTTGTGAACCCAAGGAGGCTTTCTAAACAGCAGTCTTGTGAGCCTTAGTCTCAGAACTTCCGAGTGGCCTCCTCCCAGAGAAAGCACTGTGATACCAAAATAAATCAACCTGTCAAGCCCAATGCCTCCTGTATCTCAGTTTTTAGGCCTCCCACAGCATCAGTGGAGGGAAAAACTCCAAACAAACATTCTCCTTCTTCTCTTAAGGAGACTCCCTCGGAAGGGCTGCTCTCTCCAGCTCTATGCCCTGTAGCGTAAAGCAGACTCTCAGGAGGGTTCAAATCTGTGTGCTGGCACTAACACTCTTTGAGATGAAGCACAGATTACTCACCCCTCTGTGAGCCAACTTCCTTATCAGTAACTGAGAATTATAAGAGTTACAGTGAGCAATTAAATGACCCAACAAGGAACAAGTGTTTAGAACCAGCGAAAGCACATATTCACTCTTAGTCATTGTTTGTTGCTGTTATTAGGCATAGGATGTTTGGATTTATTCTTTCCCGTTCCCTCTTTTCCAAGATTCCCTTTTTTTCCAAGAAGGAGCCAGAAAAGTAGGAGGAGAACCAAGAGATAGTTGCTCCCCAGAAGCTGGTGGAAGAAAATGTCATGACTGAGATAAGTGCTGCTGAAAGGCCCAGGGTCAACGATGAAGATGTTCTAACCGTCTGCCAGGAGTGTCACCAAGGTGGCACGTGTCCTTTGCTGACCCGACCTCATGCCTCCAACTCTACATGCTGGGTCCAGGGCTCAGTGCTTCGGCTTCTTCTCTTGTTGGTCTATACTTACCCTCTGGGGGATCCAACCCTGTCTCTGGCTTCAAATGCCACCCATAAACAGACAAGTCCCACATTATATCCCTGGCCTAGACCTCCCCACTACACCCCACACACATATTATGTAGCTGCCTCCTTGCTGTGGCCACTCCTTTGGGCTCCCAAACTTACCACACCCCAAAATAGGTCCTGATGACACTAACCCTCCACACCGCCCCCCCCCCCAGGAAAAAACAAACAAAAACCTTCTGGCTCAAAATCCTGAAATTTTCCTTGGTTCCTTTCTTTTTCTCACATGCTAGATTCAATCCATCAGCAAAACTGGGATGGGAACTGTGGCGGCCGGTCCCCAGGATGGCCCCCAGCAATCCCCCATCCCCGCAGTATCCTCTTTCGCTGTCCTCTCCCACATGGCACCAGGCTGGTCTGCCTGACCAGTAGAGTTTGGCAGAAGTGGTGGTCAGTCACTTTTGAGATTAGGTTATAAACGTCACTACGGCCTCCATCTTGGCTTCTCTTGCTTTCTCTGTCTTTGGCCACTTGCTCTGGGGAAGCTAGCGCCTGACTTGAGGCCACTCAGGCAGCCTGTGGAGAGGCCCAGGCAGCAGGGAACGGGGCCTCCAGCCACCAGCTGTGGGTGTGCTTTCCTTGGAAGGGATCTTCCAGCCTGCTCCAGGCCCCAGCTGGCATCTTGACTGCAATGTTATGACGGACCCTGAGCTGGAAGCACCAGTTAAAGTGCTCCTAGATCCTGAGTTTCAGAAATTGGGAAATAATAAATGCTTGTTGTTTCAAGCCAGTAACTTTTGGAGTGATTTTCTTTATAGCAATATATAACTGAGATGTGAACACTTCTTACCAATCTACTTCTGGCCTAACCAACCACCTAGAATATTGAAATCACCTCCTAACTGATCCACTCTTCCTCTCTTTGCCCTCCCCATTGTTTATTCTCAGCACAGCAGCCAGAATCAGTCTTTCAAAGTATATATCAAGTCACATTACATCTCTGCGTCAAGTCCTCCAGTGGCTCACTGGCCCACTTAGAGGACAAGCCCTAGTCTGACAGTAAATTTTAATTCCTCTTACCTACTCAAGTCCATACATACTAGCCTCCCTAGTGTTTCCTGAGCAAACCAAGCATGCTCCTTCTGCCTCTGTGCCTTTGCACTTGCTGTTCCCTCTGTTAATACCCCCATAGGTTGTTTTCCATTCAGAATTCTAGAGTGCTTCCCTGACTACTATGTAGAAAATGACCTCCTCCCTTGTCCTGGAATACCATTCTCCCCTAACACTTACTGCCATATCTTATTTGCTTGTTTATTGCCAGTCTCTATCACCAGAATGCAAGCTCCATTATGGCAGGGACTTTGTGACTGCTGGGTCCTCAGCACCCAACTAGAATAGTACCTGGTATATAGCGCAATAAGTAGGCCTCATCTGAATTATTTGAGAAAACTCTTAGGGAGTGGGAGACAAAGGTGAACTCTGAAATGGATCCTAAAGTATAGTTGTAAGCTGTTCTGCAGGTGGTGGTCGTGGGAGCTGGGTGCTTTATACCAAGGTCAAAATCGCACCTACCAGACAGGGGTGATGTCTTATTAATGATTCTAGCTTCAGGATTAGATACGTGGTAGTCACTTGGTACATGTTTGTTAAAATAAATGAAGAAAGGAAGATATATTTTCTGATAAGGTAATATTGTTTAAGATAAATAAAATCACTGTACTTGAACTATATTTCATGACTTTAAACTCATATGAGAGCAGAAGGAGTAAATTTCAGCACTGTTTTTCTACTCTGTATGGTTATAAGTTGCATCAAAAGAATAAATCATATACATCCAAACTTCCTGTGTATAGAATTTCCTCTAATCTTGTAAGCAGACTATATCTTTATTAAATTATAATTGATGATAGCTTTCATTCCTGCTGCTGTAACAAATTACCCCAAACTTAGTGAGCTAATCAATAAAAATGTATTATCTTACTGTTCTGGAAGTCAGGAGTCTCACTGGACTAAAATCAAGGTGTTGGCAGGGCTGAGTTCCTTTTGGAGACTCCCGGGGAGAATCCGTGTCCTGGCCTTTTCCAGTTTCTAGAGGCTGCCCACATCCCTTGGCAGGTGGCCCCTTCCTCTAGCTTCAGAGCCAGCAATGGCTGGTCAAGCCTTTCTGACCCTGCATCACTTTGGTGCCGAGGCAGTGGTCTCATCTCCTTTTCCAACTCCAACTTTCCCTCACAACCCCCCTTGTGAGCCCATTGCTCCCAGCTGGACAATCTAGGATAAGTTCCCATCTCAAGATCCTTAACTCAATCACATCTGCGCAACATAACATGCACCGGGCCAGGAGAAAGAATGGGCATCTTCGGCGGGGGTGGGGTGGGGAAGGGAGGCAGTGTTCTGCCCACTGCCATGACAAATGTCACATCGGCCTAAGTTTGTAAACTCAATAATATCGCTGCATATTTTTCCACATTTTCATTTTTGAAAGACCAATTCGTCAAAGTCACACATTGCTACAAAGTATAGTGAACGGTGAGTATGTTGATTAGGACTGTTGACTCTGATACAGACTATCCTCAGTTCAGGTCCTGGTTCCAAAATCCACTACAGGTACGACCCTAGGCAAATGATTTCATCTGTCTCAGGTTCCTCAACCGTGATAATGGAAATAAAAATAGCACCTATCTCATAGTATACTTACAAAGATTGATCATATGAAGTGCTTAGAATTGTGCCTGGCACATAATAACTACTCAGTAAATTGTAGCTATTCTTAAAATTTTAAAAGTGAAAATTCTTTCCCTCTCCCTCCTAGCTCTGTTCTCCAGAGACAGCTACCATACATGGTGTTTTAGATTCTTTGGCTGCTCAAGCAGACACCATGCAATGGGGTGGCTTTAACAATAGGAATCTGTTGGCTCCTGGTTTTGAGGCGAAGAGAAGTCAGATCAAGTTCAAATCGAGGATCATCAAGGCGATGCTTTGTTCCTGAAGACTGGCGCGGAGGGCTGGCTGCTGGTGGTCCCTGATCCCGGGCTTCTCTGTCGCATTCCTTGCACATGGCAACCTCTCCTGGCCTCTCCCTTCTCTTTCAGGTTCCATTATTGTTCAACTTCTGACTGTTCATTATATATATGGCTTCCTCTCTGTCTGAATTTCATTGTGAAGGACTCCAGTAACAGGGTTAAGACCCATCCTGATTGAGTTTGGCCACACCTTAACTGAACTAACCTCGTCAAAAGGTCCTACTTACAATGGGTTCACACCCATAGCAGTAGATTAAGTTTAAGAACATGTTTTTCTGAGGTACATAGCACCAAACCACCACACATAGTTTCATTGACGTTTGGATTCTTTCCGATTTTTTCAATGCATATATAAACATTTATACTCTTTGAGATTGCGTGTGTTTACAAAAATAGAATGAAATTTTATCTTTATTCTTTAACTCATGGTTGTGCTTTATAGATGGTGGACAATTTTCTATATTAGTATACATACAACAGTACGCTGTTCTTTTCAAAGACTGTATGGTATTCCATTGTATGAATACATACAATATATGTATCTTCAATTGATGGATAGTTTCAGGTTCTTTTTAGTTTTTGCTATTCTTCCAAAGCTTTTAGGTACCTTCTGAGACATATTTACCATTGCACACTTACCTGAGAATATCAGTGGCATAGATTCCTAGGTGTGGAATTGTTGTGTCCAAAGGTATGCACATTATAAATTTTTGTTAGATAAGAGTATTTTATTTGAGGGATGAATTCTTGACAAAGGGTGGTGAGTATTTCTGTTAACCAGCCCAGTGCCCCTGCCATGGGGTGTAACCAAAGTGCCATTTACACCCATTTGACCTTTATCATTATTCCAACGTTATACTTATGCTCTTCTTGAAAAATTTTAAATTGGGGTGATTTACATTATTTCTACTTGTGTAGTAAAATGAGACTTCATTATCATTTTGATGTCCTGGTATTTCAATTTTAAGTAGTTCAAATGTAATATAAAATGTCAATGACCGCTACATTCACAAATCGCCATCCAAAGAAACCTGCCGTATTAATTATATACCATCCAACAGGAAATTGGAGTTTTCTTACACCTCTGCCACTAATTAGATATTGCTACTCTTTTTAATTTTTTCCAATCAGATGGTGGAAATAGTATGGTGTTTAATTAGCATTTTTCTGATAAGTAGTGAATTGAGCATCCGGTCATATGATTAATTGCCATTTGTAGTGCTTCTGTAATTTGCCTATTTGTACCCTTTGTCCATTTGTCTATGGAGTTTTAATTTCTTTTTCTGAGACCTTTAAAAATCTGAGAAAATATCAATGAGTCATTTCTCCAGTTAAATAATACAGGAGTAACCAGAAAATTAGCTATTTAGAATTTTTTTAAAAAAGAACAATTTAGTTTAAGGCAAAATTATATCTACCTAAACTCAGTTGAAAGTGCTGATTCATAGGTTGAGGATATATCTAACTTAAAAATAAGATATTTTCCAAATGGTTATTTTTAGGTTGGTTGTTTAGAATTTGGAGTGGGTTTTAATGGTGCTTTTTTTTTTAAGGCCAATCCACAAAGGCCTCTGTGATAAAACTGAGTGATTTCAGCAACCATATTTTCTGAAGCAAATGACAGAAATCCTGCCCCCCCCCAACTATTCTGGATATGAAAAATCAGGGTGGGGTATATAGCTTATATGTCAAAGTATTGAAAGTTGTTGACAATTTAGATGATGCATAAGGGAAATGGGTCTGTGTGTTTGAAATAGGGACCATAGTGGAAAATTCATAATACTAACAATACTGAAATTTTGGCCTGAGGTCTAGAGCCTAGGAATATTAGTACACCATGAATCAGACAGTGGGGAAGACCAGTCCTTACTGTTTTCCCAAAGTTGGGCCAATCCTTTGCCATGGATCAATGACCCATCTTCTCCAGGTCCTTTCTTCAGGCCTATATCCCTGCTTTGAACCCGAGACCTCCCCATCTCTAAAACCTATCCACCACCTCTTAGTCCACTCCTCTCCTCTTCTCTGCTCTTGTCTTCAGCCCGGGTCCCCACAGAGTTTCTGCAGACCTGGGATTGGGTTCTGCTAGTGGAGGGCGAAGCAAGAGGACTCAGAGCAGCACAGGCCAGGCTCTGAGCTGCAGAGCAGGGAAGGTAGGTCTGAGTAAGACCCTTGCACATCTATTTTTTTTTTAACTTTTTTTTTTTGTATAGTATAACATATATACAAAGCAAAGAAAGACAAAAGCAATAGTTTTCAAAGCACTATTACAGGACAGATCCTAGAGTTTGTCATGGGCTGCCATATGATCCTCTCAGATTTTTCCTTCTAGCTGCTCCACAATATAGGAGGCTAGAAGGGTTAAATATTTTTTGTCATCACAATCGACTTTTTTTCCTTCTTTCTTTTGGTGAAAAATAACTTATATACAAAAAAGCTATAAATTTCAAAGCACAGCACCACAATTAGTTGTAGAACATATTTCAGAGTTTGACATGGGTAACAATTCCACAATTTTAGGTTTTTACTTCTAGCTGCTCTAAAATACTGAAGACTAAAAGAGATACCAATTTAATGATTCAGCAATCATATTCATTTGTTAAATCCTCTCTTTTCTGTATAACTCCACCATCACCTTTGATCTTTCCATTCCTTTTGTTAGGGGTGTTTGGGCTATGCCCATTCTAACTTTTTCATATTAGAAGAGTCTGTCACTAACATGGGGTAGGGAGATGGAACTACCTGATGTTCTGGAGAGGCTGGACTAGGTTCAGGACTTACCTGGTCCAGGGACCCATCTGGAGGTTGTAGGTTTCTGGGAAGTTAGTCTAGTGCCTGGAACCCTTGTGGAATCTTATATATTGCCCGGAATGGTTCTGGTTGGGGTTTGGCAGGTTATGATGGGTACCAATGTCTAACTGAAGCTTGTGCAAGAGCAACCTCCAGGGTAACCTCTTGACTCTATTTGAACTCTCTCTCTGCCACTGATAATTTTATCATTTTTATTAACTAGTTTTTAAAAAATAAAAATGAATAAATGCACTTAAAAAAAGTTTTATCAGTTTTAAAAATTTTTAACATGCAAGTAAATCTCCCTCTGACCCCAGGTCCCCAATTCCAGCGACAGCCATTGCTCCTAATCCCTTGTGTCCTTCCCAAGATGGTCTGTGCATATATACAAGCACGTTCTATTAACAAAAAGAAGTGTTTTATACAGTGTCTTCCAGCTCTATTAACAAAAAGAAGTGTTTTATACAATGTCTTCTAGCTCTGTAAAAATTCAAAATACTTTAAATATTTTCAACCAATAGAAGAGAACAGAAAATAATTTCTATCAATACCCAATTTTATTAATAAAAGATGTTAACATTTGTAATATTTACTTCATTTTATCCAAATTGTCAAGTTTGTTGGTGTAATTTGTTCATAATATCTTATCTTCATTCAATGTCTGTGGGATCTGTAAAGCTACTGCTGGCCTCTTTTTCTTTCCTTCATAATGGTAATTTGTTTGTTCCCTTTTTTTCTTTGACCAATCTTGCTAGAGGTTTCTTAGTTTTATTAATGTTTCATATACCTTTAGCTTAGTTGATTTTCTCTATTTTTAATGTTTCTTTTAATTGATTTCTGTTCTTACTTTTATTATTTTCTTCCTACTACTTTCCTTAGGCTTTGTTTGTTTTTCTTTTCCTAGCTTCTTGAGATGGAAGTTTAAATCTTTGATTTTCAGCCTTTCTTTTTCCCCCATTTTTTCTTAGTGCTGCTTTCACTGCATTAGATAAATTTTCATAAGTTGTAACTTTATGCTCAGTTTAAAATATTTTCTAATTTCCATTTTGATTTCTTCTTTGACCCATAAATAATTTAGAAACATATTATTTAATTTCCAGGTAGTTAGGGATTTTTCAGTTTCTGTTTTTGCTCTTGATTTCTATCTTAATTATATGTGGTCAGAGAATCTATCTACTCTGAATGGTTTTAATTTTTTAAATGTTTTTCACTTGTATGCTGTGCTGGTTTGAAATGATGTATGTACCCTAGAAAAGCCATGTTTTAAACCTAATCCCATTTTGTAAAGGCAGCCATTTCTTCTAATCCCTATTCAGTATTGTATGTTTGAAACTGTAATTAGATCATCTCTCTGGAGATGTGATTTACTCAAGAGTGGTTGTTAAGCTGGATAAGGTAGAGGCATGTCTCCACCCATTTGGGTGGGTCTTGATTAGTTTCTAAAGTCCTCTAAAAGAGGAAACATTTTGGAGAATGGGAGATTCAGAGAGAGCAGAGCAGAACGACATAGCCATGAGAAGCAGAGTCCATCAGCCAGTGACCTTTGGAGATGAAGAAGGAAAATGCCTCCCGGGGAGCTTCATGAAACAGGAAGCACCATGTTTGCCATGTGCCCTTCCAAATGAGAGAAGAACCCTGACCGTGTTCACCATGTGCCTTTCCAGATGAGAAAGAAACTCTGACTGTGTTTGCCATGTGCCATTCCACTTGAGAGAGAAACCCTGAACTTCATCGGTCTTCTTGAACCAAGTTTTTTCCAGGGTGCCTTAAATTGGACATTTCTATAGACTTGTTTTAATTGGAACATTTTCTTGGCCTTAGAACTGTAAACTAGAAACTTATTGAATTCCCCTTTTTAAAAGCCATTCTGTTTCTGGTATATTGCATTCCAGCAGCTAGCAAACTAGAACATATGTCATTCTCAAGGGCTATATTAATTGTCTCTTTATCATCCCAGTTTTAGTAAATGTGCTGCTAAAGTGAGCATGATGTTTGCTTAATAGCTTTTAAAAACATAATAAAGTGTTACAGATGCATAATCAAATTTCTGCCCCCTCCATCTGCCTATTTCCTGTCATATCTCCTCCATGAACTATATCCTGAAATTGATGAGTATCATTTCTAGGCATATTTTATGATATATAATTACAAATTCACAATATACTATTTTTATATGTTTAAAATCTTTAAATAAATTGTATCATATTGTATTTAACTTTTTGCAACTTTCCTTTCTTTTGTCATTTGTTGGTACGTTATGTTTTTGAGATGTATCTGTGTTGATATATGTGGATCAAGTTCATTCATTTCAACATCTTATATCACAGCATTCTATTGCCTGCTAAACCAAAACCATAGTTAATCCAATTATTTCCCCTACTGAAGGTAGTTAGGTGTTTTCCTTTTTTTTGGCAGCAATATACCTTCTTCATTTATTGTACCATGTGTGAGTTTTTTTCTAGTTGGGCGTGTAGAGGTGGATTTGTCAGAGTTGCAGGATATGTGCAGCTTCAACTTCACTAGATGTTGACTGGTTTCCGAATGAGTAATATCAATTTATACTCCCACCATGACTTTATTAGAGATCCAATTTCCCCACATTCTCACCAACATTTACTAAAATCAGACATTTTCCCCAAACTGTGTGTGTCAATTCCCTGATTATTAAGGAGATTTAATATCTTTTCTTACATTTATTGTCCATTTGGGTTTCTCTCCTGAGAATGGCTAATTTATCTTCTTTGTCTATTTCTTTTCTATTTGATTGTCTTTTTAAAATTGATTTGTAGAATTTTTTATATACATTTTTGAATATTAATCCTTTGGGGTTGTTGTACGTGCTACAGGTATTTCCTCTGCTCTTTGGCTTACCTTTTCACCTTACCCACCCAGAAGAAGTTTGCAGTTTTAACATCGTCAAATTTGTCAGTCTTTTAATCTGTGACTTGTACTTTTGTGCCTTGTGTGTTTAAGAAATCTTTTCCTACCCCGATTTCATAAGGTTATGCTCCTAGCTTTAATTCCAAGTGTTACGAGGTTTGATTTCACATTTAATTCTGTAATTCACCTCAAATTATTTTGGGGTATAATGAGATGAAAGATTATATATTTTTTCCTATATAGTTGGTCAGTGTTCCCAGCATCCTTTATATGATAGTTTAGTTTTTCCACACTGTTCTGTAATTCCACCTTTTACATATTCCAGGTTCCAAAGTATATCTAAATAATTTTCAGGGCCATTTTGTCCAGTTGCTCTGTCTGTCTTGAACCAATGCTACACTGCTTGGATTACAATCTTGCTAGTAAGTTCTCTTTCCTGTTAAGATGAATTCCTCTTCCTCCTCCTCCTATTCTTTACAGGGCTGTTTTTGGGTTTTTATCCCAAGTTCTAGTTTGCTAGCTGCCAGAATGCAATATACCAGAAACAGAATGGCTTTTAAAAAGGGCAATTTAGTAAGTTGCTAGTTTACAGTTCTAAGGCCAAGAAAATGTCCCAATTAAAACAAGTATTTAGAAATGTCCAATTTAAGGCACCCAGGGAAAGATACCTTGGTTCAAGAAGGCTGATGAAGTTCAGGGTTTCTCTCTCAAGTAGAAAGGCACATGGTGAACACAGAGTTTCTCTCTCATCTGGAAGGGCACATGGCGAACACAGCATCATCTGCTGGCTTCTTCTCCTGGCTTCCTGCTACATGAAGCTCCCCGGGAGGCATTTTCCTTCTTCATCTCCAAAGGTCGCTGGCTGGTGGACTCTGCTTCTCATGGCTAGGTCGTTCTGCGTTGCTCTCTCTGAATCTCTTTCTCCAAAATGTTTCCTCTTTTATAGGACTTCAGTAAACCAATCAAGACCCACCCAAATGGGTGGAGACACACGTCCCCTAATCCAGTTTAACAACCACTCTTGATCGGGTTACATCCAGGGAGATGATCTAATTACATACAGTATTGAATAGGGATTATTCTGCCTTTACGAAATGGGATTTTGATTAAAACATGGCTTTTCTAGGGGACATACATCCTTTCAAACCAGCACATTCCACATATGAGTTTTAGGATCAGATGGTAAAGGACTATAAAAAAATCTCTTGAGATTTTCATTGGAATTAGATAGAATTTCTAGATTTCTGTGGGGATAATTGTCGTTCTGTGGGGATAATTGTCGTTCTGTGATCATGAGTTTTCCCAATAAGAGTATGGTATGTATCTCTCCACTTATATGGGTCTTCTTTGATGTATTTCAATAACATTTTAATGTTTACTCCATAAAAGTCTTATATATCCTTCATTAAAATTATTTCTAGGCACCTTATATATTTTTTGCTATGAATAGATCTTTTAAAAATGGCTTTAATTTTTGAATATGTTTATAGTTTCTTTCTATAAATATAAACAAATTATATTTACACACACATACACACACAAATTTTATATATATAGTAACCCCTATCCCCACTCTTATTCAAATAATAGCATACTACTTTTTTTGGGGGGTGGGGGGAGGCGGTGCATGGTCTGGGAACCCAACCCAGGTCTCCCGCACAAAAAACGAGCATTCTACCACTGAACCACCTGTGCACCCATGCATACTACTTTTTCACCAATATATTCTGGAGATCATGTCATGTCCGTGGAGAGCCTCTTCATTTTCTTTTTACCACTGCATAGTAATTCTTTGTGTGGCTGTATCAGAGTCTGAGTGATGAAAGCTTATGTTGTTTCCAATCTGGTGGTATTACAAATAATGTCAATATGAATAACCTTGTGCATGAGTCGTTTCATGTTTAGTCAATAAATAATGTAATGTGTGAAATTACTAGGGCAAAAGAGAAACATATTAAATCATAATTTTGAATCATCTGCTGCTGGCAAATAGAGAAATGATATTGATCTATTTCTCAGAAGCATTTCTTGACTTTTGTATGATATTATGTGCAGTAATGACAGTTTTTCCTTGTGCTCTATTTCAGATACTTTTTATATCTTCCTCCTGCCCCCTTACTTGGACTTCCAAAACAATATGGAAAGTGGGCCTTTTGGTCCTTTCCCTCACATTAAAGGCTATATAATATATAACATCATGGTTAGGAAGATTCACTCTGGAACCAAAATTCTTGGGTTTTTTTTATTATCTTCATTGTTTCTTTTCTATTTTATTAATTTCTGCTCTTCATTATTTTCTTCCCTTCTAATTTTGGGGGTAATCAATTTTTATATTTGAGTACATAACTCATTCATATATGATCTTTGTTTTTCTTTTATTACCATACATATCAGGGTAATAACCTTCCAGCAAGCACTGTATCCATACATTTTATTATGCAAAATTTTTATTGTCACATAGTGTGCTGGTTTGAAATTTTATGTACCCCAGAAAAGCCATGTTCTTTTAATTCTAATCCAATCTTGTGGAACAGAACTTTTGTTTGGGTGGGTCCTTCTTAAAAATGTTTTTTTTTCAATTGTATAATATAATATATATATTTAAAGCAATAATTTTCAAAGCACACTTCAGCAAGTAGTTGCAAAACAGATCCCAGAGTTTGTCATGGATTATCATTCCATCATCTCAGATTTTTCCTTCTAGCTGCTCCAAAACATTGGAGGCTAGAAGGAATATTGATACAGTGATTCAGCAGCCATACTCATTTGTTAAATCCATTTCTCTGTTATACCTCTTCCTTCTCCTCTGTTCCTCCCCCCATTCTCTAGGGGTTTTTGGGGGAATGCCTCTTTTGATTTTTTCATGTTGAGAAGGGGTGTCCACACAAACAGATTGGGGCATGATAATCCAGGAGAGGCTGGTCCCTCTGAATTTCAGGATTTATCTGATCTAAGAACCCTCTGGGAATTATATGTTCCAGGAAGGCAGACCTACTGCATGAAACCTTTATAGAGTCTCAGTTCAATCCCTAGGTGTTCGTAGGAGTCAATAGGAGTGATGCTGGTTGGGGATTAACAAATCATGGCAATCAGCACCATCTAACTGAAGCTTGCATAAGAGCAGCCTGCAAAACAGCCTCTTGACTCCATTTGATCTCTCTTGGCCACTGATGCCTTATTTTATTACACTTCTTTTCCCTTTTCATCAGGAAGGTGTTGTCTATCCCACAGTGCCAGGGCCAGACTCATCCCTGGGAATCACACCCCATGTTGTCAGGGAGATTGGCTTGTACCATGTAGCAGGGAAAGCAACAATTTTCCTTGCAGAGTTGGGCTTAGAGGGAGAGAGAGGCTGTGTCTGAGCAATAAAGAGGCTTCCTGGAACAACTCTTAGGCCTTGTTATGGATAGCCTTAGCTTCTCCCCTACAGAAATACGTTTCATAAGAGCAAGGCTCAAAATCTAGGGCTTGGCCTATTTTCCTGGGAGTCCCCAAATGTTAAGAGGGTGCCCAGGGTTTCCCAGATGGGAATGTTTAATATGGGTGGGTCTTTTGACTAGCTTATTTCCATGGAACTATGACCCTGCCTGTTCCAAGGTGGATCCAAGGTGGATCTTAATTAGTTTACTGGAATCCTTAAAAGAACTGACACAGAGAGCAGATACCTAGGAACAGATGTTTGGAGATGCCTGGAGAGCCCACATAGAAAGCTATCTGGAATCAGAAGCTAAGAGCAACGCAACTGGAAGCAAAGGACCAAGAGATGCCAGCCACATGCCTTCCCAGCTGACAAAAAGCCCTAGACGTGATCTGTCTTTCTTGGATGAAGATATCCTCTTGTTGATCCTTCAATTTGGACATTTTTATGGCCTTGGAACTGTAAACTTGTAACTTAATAAATCCCCTTTGTAAAAGCCAATCCTTTTCTGGTATATTGCATTCTTAGCAAACTGAAACACATAGATTTAAATATTTACTAATTTCATCTCTGATAGCTTTTTAAAAAAAAATATTTTTATAGATAAAACACATACAAACACAAACATTCTTAACATACAAGCATTCCATACTTGGTGTACAATCAGTGGCTCACAATATCATCACATAGTTGTATATTCATCACCACGATCATTTTTTAGAACATTTGCATCACTCCAGAAAAAGAAATAAAAAGGAAAAAGAAAAGACTCATACATACCATACCCCTGACACTTCCTCTCATTGACCGCTAGTATTTCCAATTACCCAGTATATTTTAAACTTTGTTACCCTCATTATTAGTTTATTTTTTATCCATATTTGTTTACTCATCTGTCCATACCTTAGATAAAGGAAATATCTGTTAGCTTTTTTGATGCATGAATTATTCAGAGGGGTACTCAAAATTTCCGAATGCTTAGGTTTATTCTATTTTTTGTTATGATTTCTAAATGCATTGCAGTGTAACCTGAGAATCTGATGTTAGTGATGTTGGTTCTTTGTTGGATGAGGTCAGATTTTAGAAATGTTCCATGTGTACCTGAAATGAATTGAAAATAATTTTTCTAATTGTTAGGTGCAGGTTTTTTGTTTTTTTTTTAATGTCCATTGGACAATTCTTACTGATAGTGTTAGTGAAGTATTCTATACCTTTACTATTTTTTTCTCTTCAGTGTACCAAGTATTCATGGAGGTATTATACAATCTCCCAACGAGAGAGAGAGTTTATCATTTTTTCATCAAAAATCCATCACTGTTTGCTCTGTGTATTTGGTTTAGGGCCTACTAGTTGCAATACTAAATCTTATTGCAAATTATTCATTTTATCATCAAATAATGGTCCTCTTTATCTCTAATAGTGAGTTTTACTTTAAAGTATATTTTGTCTGGAATTAATATAATTACACTAGCTTTCTTCTGGTTTGTCTTTTATTGATCTGTCTTTTTCCATTCTATTACTTTCACTTTTCCATATTATCGTTTTTAAATGTGTCTCTTGTAAACAGCATATAGGCAGAATTATTTCGTGTGTATGTGTTTGTGTACGTGTGTTATTTAAGAATCTTATAACTGGCATCAGTAGTTCATTTTCATGTGTTGTGATTACTAATACGTTTATCATTTCTATCACCTTATTTCATGTTCTCGCCATGTGTTTTTTTAGCTTTTTTTGTTTTGTTTCCATTTTCTGCTGTCTTGGTTTCCTGGAGGTGCCATAGCAAAGCACCGCAAGCTGGATGGTTTAAAATAGTGCTGCCCAGCTGGGCACTGCTCCCTCTGAAGTCTGGAGGGAAGAATCTGTTCCACGACTCTCTCCTGGCTTCTGGTGGCAG
Organism: Myrmecophaga tridactyla; assembly: GCA_004026745.1. Classification (NCBI taxonomy): domain Eukaryota; kingdom Metazoa; phylum Chordata; class Mammalia; order Pilosa; family Myrmecophagidae; genus Myrmecophaga; species Myrmecophaga tridactyla. The sequence continues at coordinate 573 of PVIY010047298.1, read as the reverse complement.
CTGGCAGTCCTTGGAGCTCCTGGGCTTGCGGTAGCATAATTCCAGTGGCTGCTGCTGTCATCACATGGCCGTCCTATCCCCTGAGCCTGCTGTGTGTCCATATTTCCCTATTATAAGGACACCAGTTACCTGGATTAGGGCCCACCCTAATCCATTTTGTCTCGTTTCAACTAATCACATCTTCAAAGACCCTATTTCCAAGTAAGGTCATACTCCCAGGACTAGGTGTTAGGACTCAAACATACCTTTCTGGGGGACACAGTTCAACCCATGTACCCTCTTTCTTTTGGGTTTTCTTTCTCTCCTTTTTTTTTTTTTAAACACTTTTTATTGTGAAATATAACATATATACAGAAAAGTGATAACTTTCAAAGTTCAGTTTAACACGTAGTTATTGAGCAAATTTCAAAGTGTGGTGTGGGTTACAGTTCCACAGTTCCAAGTGTTTCCTTCTAGCTGCTCTAATCCACCAGAGACTAACAAGAAATATCAATATAGAGATTCAGTAGTCACAATCATTGATCACAGCTATTTTTAAAATGCATAGAAAATATTGGCAAGGAGCTATTTCTG
>PVIY010047297.1:0-17942 GCA_004026745.1 Myrmecophaga tridactyla | reverse complement strand
GTCACATTGTGAAAGCTATATCATTATACAATCATCATCAAGAAACATGGCTACTGGAACACAGCTCTACATTTTCAGGCAGTTCCCTCCAGCCTCCCCATTACTTCTTGAATAACAAGGTGATATCTACTTAATGCATAAGAATAACCTCCAGGATAACCTCTCGACTCTGTTTGGAATCTCTCAGCCATTGACACTTTGTCTCATGTCACTCTTCCCCCTTTTGGTCGAGAAGGTTTTCTCAATCCCTTGATGCTGGGTCTCAGTTCATTCTAGGGTTTTTCTCAATCTCTTGATGCTGAATCTCAGTTCATTCTGGGATTTCTGTCCCACGCTGCCAGGAAGATCCACATCCCTGGTAGTCATGTCCCACGTAGACAGGGGGAGGGTGGTGAGTCTGCTTGCTGTGTTGGCTGGAGAGACAGGCCACATCTGAGCAACAAAAGAGGTTCTCTTGGGGGTGACTCTTAGGCTTAATTTTAAGTAGGCTTGCCTCATGCCCTGTGGGGTTAAGTTTCATATGAACAACCCCCAAGACTGGGGGCTGTCTGGTTAATCTTTTGTAGAACAATGTACATCTTATTATCATATCATTAACTCCAGGATTTTTGTCTCTGAGCTGTATTTTCATTAAGTTTATAACCAGATAGTGATATGACAGGGATTTTGTTGAATACCAGGAGCTAATCAAAACAAATCAAAGCAAAAAGAACCATTCACTGCCTGCAGATTGCCTCTGCTTTGGCTTGTCATCTCCTATAGAACTTAGACCTGATCAGCCGGAGGCAATTGGGAAGTGCAGTGTCCTATCTGTCTGAACTGAGCCTGCATGGAGCCTGCTACTTTTCCTCCTCAGGAATTCTCTATTTACAGTAGTCTGAATGGACATCTCACTACTCTGTTTGAAACAGACCTCCACCCCCTGCTGGGTGTAATCTTGAGTGACTTAATGCAGATACATAGTTCCCAGACTGTTCAACTTCACTGTTTCTCACACTGTCTCAGCTGTCTGCAAGGTGCTTCTCTGACCTTAGGACAATGAAGGGAGGGCAAGTCTAAGACATTCCCTAGTTCCAGTTCCAGTTCTCACCTGAGTGATTGGTACTGACACATATGAATCTTATTATGCACACAGGGCCACTCTGCTCCCCGTGGAACAGGGCCAGGAACCCACAATGGAGTGCAAGCTGGCTCCACTGCACATTGTGAAGGAGATGGGGAAGGGGCCAACATTTCTCCAGAAGCTTCTTCTATGGCTTTTTTTTTTTTTTAACGTGGGCAGGCACCGGGAATCGAACCCAGGTCCTCTGGCATGGCCATGGTGGCCATGAGCCACCATGGCCCACCCTTCTATGGCTTCTTAAGTTGCATTTTCTTGATTCGGCATTTGCCCAATTAATGTAGCCCATAGTTTTGAAGAAGGTCTCTATCCTTAAGAATTCTCTGCTGCATTTGCACAAGGGAGTTGGAACAATGGCTGCCCCCAGAGCCAGCCCACAGTGACCTGCAGAAGCTGATCAAAAGTAGTTATCTGCAGGGGGTGCACAGGTAGTGCAGTGGTAAAATTCTCACCTGCCATGCGGGAGACCTGGGCTTGATTCCTGGCCCATGCACTCCAAAAACAAAAACCAAAACAAAATTTCAACAAATGGTGCTGTGATAACATGATATTCACATGGAAAAGAATTAAATGTAACCCCCTCCTCCCAGCATAAAAAAAGGTAGACATCTGCAATCAGACCAGACACACCTGGAGTTTGGATGACTAGTCTTCATGTCCTACCCTGGCACCAGCAAGCTGTGCCAGGAGGCAAACCTCCAGTCCCCACTGCTGCTTTCCACAAGGCAGGGGGAAGAGTGATGGAAGCCACTGCAGGGAGGATGGAACTCACCGACATTTATTGCAAATTACCAGTCTCTTCCTCCCACTCATCCCTAGATGCTACACAGTATTCCACTAGACTCTAGACTTTAAATAGTTGATTCAGACAGTTCATGTCATTTCAATAGTTGTTTTGTGGAGGAACTGATTCTTGGAGCTTTCTACTCCACCATCTTCCCACAATCCTCTTCCTTTCTTTGGTTCCTTTCAATAATTTTATCTCTTTATTGAGATTCTCATTTTGTTCATTTATTATTTTCCTTTAGTTCTTTGAGCATATATAAGATCACTTTGTTAAAAATTTTTGTTCTGTATGTCTAAAGTCTAGTATTCTTCATTGATGGATTCTGGTGTTTTATCTTCTTCCTTTGGATGGAGCATCATTTCCTGCTTTTTTGTTTTGTGATCTTTTGCTATACACAGTACATTTTAATATTTAATGTGTTTTTTAATGGAATTTAGCTCCTGATATGTCTGTTTCTCAAGTTTGTATCTGGCTAGAGATATGACAAGAGATTTCCTTGAGTGCCAAGAGCTAATAACAACAATGAAAAACAAACCAATGTGAAAAACACCTTTCACAGTCTTTACAAATTGGCTTTGTGTTGGCTCTTGCACTCCTTCAGAGCTTAGCCTCCCAACCAAATGAATCTGATGATCAGCCTGACGTGAAAATGCAGGGTCTTCTCCAATCTTTTCTGAGTATGCATCTTGTTCTTGGCATGAACTCATGGCCTAGAAATTTCCCTATTTACAGGTATTCAAAGCCCCTCTTCTCCCATTTCCCCAAATGACTTCTTCTCCTGTGAAATACTTTTCCCTGTCCTGGGTGTTCTGATATATATCTTTAAGCCAGTAATCATTTGCCCCAGGAAACTTTGATTTTATTGTTTCTTATACTGATTTAGCTGTCCAAAAGCAAGAAGACAGCTCTCTTCATCTTTGGATTTTGAGAAGTCCAGTACTATGTGTCCTGATGTAGATCTCTCTGAGTGTATAGTTAAGTTCTTTCTTTGCCTCAGTCCTTCAGGCTGCTACCAAGAACCTGGCCTAGACATACATACAACCTAGTATGCACACAGTGGTTACTCTCCTTCCTCTGGAATACAGTTGGGGACCACACTAAAAGCACAAACTGGATCCACACCAAGCCAGGGAGGGGATGGAGGTGAGGCTGCCAAGTGCATCATGAGCTTTTCCTTATGGCTTTTATGTTGGCTTTTTCTCAATTCTGTGCTTTCCAGTTACTGCAACCTTTTAACTGTTTTCCAAAGCTTTGAGGAAGATGTCTCTGACAGTTTTTCAGATTCCACGAGGGAACAGAAAGAACTCTGGCATGTCTCATGCCACCATCTTAGTTGAATGAAAGTTTCCCAATGAATCTCCATCTTTCTATTTTTTTACCCATACTTTTACTTTTAACCTCTTTGTGTCTTTCAATCTAGTGTCTTCGAATTTTGCCGACAGCATATAGTTGGATCATGTTTTTATCCAATCTGCCAATCTCTGCCTTTTAATAAATGAGTTTAACCCATTTACATTTAAGGTAATAACTAATAAGAAAGGATTTGTCATTTATCTGGGTTTTTTCCTGTTTCATATATTTATTCGTCCCTCCATTACTTCATTTCAGCCTCTTTTGTATTTAAGTTGATTTTTTTTGTTGTATAGCATTTTGATTATCTTTACTTTTCTCTATATATTTTATTATCTTAGTGGTTACCTCTGTGATTATAATTATCAAATTAAATGTTACTAAGAACTTAATCTGAATAATACCAACTTAGTTTCAGTAGTATACAAACTTTCTACTCTTATATATCTCCATTGCTCCCTGTACTGGTTTGAATCTATTGTGTACCCCAGAAAAGCCATGTCCTTTAATTATCCTTCAATACTGCTGGGTAAATTCTCGTTTTTTAAAAGCCGTTCATTTCTGGTATATTGCATTCCGGCAGCTTACAAACTAGAATACTCCCCTTTCATATTCTCTTAGATTACATCTTTATATACTGAATGCCCATTAACATAGATTTTTAATGGTGGTTTACAAAAACCAAAAGTAAAGTAATACAGGAGTTTCTACTTACCAATGTAGTTACCTTTATCAATGTTCTTTATTTCTTTTTATGCCTTCAGTTACTGTCTAGTGTCCTTTTATTTCAGTCTGAAGGACTCTCCTTAGCATTTCAGGTAGGGCAGGTCTTCTGGTAATGAACCCCTTTAGCTTCTACCTGTAAATGGTTTAAATTTTCCTTCATTTTTTTGAAGGATAATTTTGCTGGATGTAGAATTCTTGATAGACAGTGCTTTTAAGGACTTTAAGTATGTCATCCCAATGCCTTTTGGCCTTCATGGTTTCTGATAAGATATTAATTGCTAACTGAGGATCCCTTGTATGTAATAAGTCACATCTCTCTTGTTTTCTAAATTTTTTCTTTGGATTTTGACAATTTCAATATAATATGTCCCTTTGAGTGTACCTGGCCTTGGAGTTCATTGAGCTTCTTAGATGTGCATATTCCTGTCTTTCATCAGATTTGGAAGTTTTTAGCCATTAGTTCTTCAAATACTTTTTCTGCCCCTTCTTTCTCACTTTCCTGGGACTGCCTTGATGCATATACTGGTACTTGATAGATCCCACAGGTCTCTTAGGCCCTCTTCATTTTTCTTCAGTGTTTTCTTTCTGCTTCTTATACTGGATAATTTCAATTTTGTCTTCAAGTTCATCAATCCTTTCTTCTGCCTGTTCAAGTCTGCAGTTGAAATCTTCTAGTTAGGTTTTCATTTCAGTTATTGAACTCTTCAGCTCCAGAATTTGTTTGGCTGCTTTTTATAATTTCTATTGCTTTTCTTTGTTAGTTTTCCTAATTTCCCTTGTTTGTCTAATGTTTTCTTTAGCTCACTGAACATATATATATATCAGACAGTTGATTTAATGTTTTTGACTAATATTTCCAATGTATATAGACACCATTCCTCAGAGACGGTGTCTATCAAATTATTTTTTTCCTGAGAATGGATCATACTTTCTTGTTTGTGTATTTTGTAATCTTTTGTTAAGAACTGGGTATTTTGAGTATTAAGTTGTAACTGGAAATCTTACTCTCCGACTCCTGGACCTGCCAGTTTGTGGCTGTTCCAACCTCTGTTGCTTCCAAACAGGGAAAGGAAAGAATGAAAAAAAAAAAACAACTACTGTTTCTTTAGGACTCCTCTGCTGTCCTGCCTGTGATGTTGAAACAATGGCTACCCTTGTTGCCAGGCTCCCATGATCTAAAGGAGCAATGAAAAGCAGTAATAAGCAGTGAGCTGGGACAAGGTACTTATGAACTAGTACCTTGAACTAGACGTGAACTGCAGTCCCCAAAACTGCCTGCTTAGTGGTTTGGGGATGGTAGCCGCTATACAGAAGAAAGGTGAAATTTGCTATTTACCAGCTTCTTCATCCAGCTCTCCCTGGATGCTGCAAGTGTTCCTGTAGTCTCTAGAGTTCCAAAATACTCGATACAGACAGTTCCTACCAGTTCAACAATTGTTTTGGTGGAGGGACTAATTCCTGGAGCTTTCTACTTCTCCATTTTTCCACAGTCCCTGCCTCTTCCCCCTAAATTATTAGTTTAAGCCACCTGCTTTTTCCTTTTCTTTTCACTCTAATATTACTTTAACAGACCAGTCTTCGAATTATTTTGTTTTGATCATGTCCTTCTTAGGAGCAAACAGATTCCCTGATTCCCCATTGCCTATAGTTTAAAATAAAAATTCTTCAGCCTATAAGCCCTTGATCTTGGGGTTCGTCCCTATAAAACTTATTCCTGCAAAGGATAGGCTAAGCCTACTTAAAATTAGGCCTAAGAGTCACTCCCCAGAGTACCTCTTTTGTTGCTTAGAGGTGGCCTCTCTCTCTAAGCTAACTCAGCATATGAACTCACTGCCCTTCCTCCTACGTGGGACATGACTTCCAGGGGTGTAAATCTCCCGGACAACATGGGATAGAAATCCCAGAATAAGCCAGGACACGGCACGAAGGGATTGAGAAAGCCTTCTCGAACAAAAGGAGAAAGAGGGAAATGAGATAAGGTTTTCGTGGCTGAGAGATCACAAAGAGTAAAGAGGTTATACTGGAGGTTATTCTTACACATTATATAGATATCCCTTTTTAGTTTATGGATTGGCTGGAGGTATGTACCTGAAACCGTTGAGCTGTGTTCCATAGCCTAAATTCTTGAAGATGATTGTATAAAGATATAATGTTGACAATATGACTGTGTGATTGTGAAAACCTTGTGTCTGCTGCTCCTTATATCCAGGGTATATACAAATGAGTAAAGAATATGGGTAAATAAATAAATAATGGGGCAAAGGGTAAAATAAATTGGGTAGATGGAAACACTACTGGTCAATGAAAGGGAGGGTTAAGGTGTATGGGATGTATGAGTTTTTTCTTTTTATTTCTTTTTCTGGAGTGATGCAAACGTTCTAAAGAAACGATCATGGTAATGAATACAACTGTGTGATGATACTGTGAGCCATCAATTGCACACCATGTATAGAATGTATGTGTGTGAAGATTTCTCAATTAAAAAAAATCTTATGGGTTAAAAGAAAAAAAATTCCTCAGCCTAGCACTCAGGGTTTCCAATGTTGTCTCTATCTTTAAACTCAAGCCTCCTTCCACAAATGCTTTCACCATGATCTCATCCTTGTCCAAAAAACATACTATTCTCACACCTCCAGGCCCTTGTTCAGATATGAAAGTTTCCCCAACACTTCCAGCTCACAGTAACCTATAACCTCTACTTTTCTTCAACCTTTATGTTTTTTTTTTAAAGAAATTTGTGCCTTTATTAAGATGGTCTTAGGCTTTAAATACAACAATTCTGATCATCAAATTACTGTTTTTTTATTAAGAAATGACGGTACAGAATTGCAATACTGGTCCAACAACCATGTCTTTACTTTTCTTTTAAAGCAAGAAACAGAATGCAAGTAATCAGAAAGCACCAGAAGGCATCAATTAAACCAAAATACTAGCTTCTTAGTTCCAAAAGCCCTTGCAAAAATAACCCATGGAAAGGGATGGAAGCAATTCCTAATAACTGGAACCCCATGAGTGTGTATGTCAAGTCTCATGAGGCTATTTATAGAATATATATATGTTACTTGGTCACTGTTTTTCCTCAAATACTACAGTTTTCTTTGACTTTTTCCACAAAGTATAAAAAGTATGAAATATAAAAAAGCTCTTGCACTGCACACTTAGATGTGTACAAGTAAAGCATTATAGAGCTATCTACATACCGATAAATCCCATCAAATCTTGGATAATTCAATATACAAAATATCAGGGCACAGAAAGAACTAAAATCCACTTCTTTTTGTTACACATAAGAGTTAATATTCAATCTAAAGAAAAACACTTAATCATTCTAGCTTTTCTCTACATTTGCAAGTTGATACACTTATTAAAATATTCCTGTATAATTTTGTTTGGTATTATTGTCAGGTCAGGTTTAAAACTTCAAAATAGCAATCTAGATAAAACAGGTAATCAGAAAGATTCTCTCTTCCCCACCTCCCTGGCCCTGATAACTAGAAGTCAATTTTATGACATGACTCCAAACACTGGGTGTGACAACAACTGCTAGGTCCAATTTCTTAATCGTTTTTGGTGTGGCATACTTGGTAGAACTCAGGCATGGAGGCCAGCACTGATCCCCAGGCCAAACTGTATATCACAGCATGTGGTGTGTAATCATGTGTACTATTGGCTTCAATCCCCTGCCACTCAATTCCTCTCTTAATTTCAGCCTGGCATCTACGGTCCTTTTCAAAACTCTTTGCAAGTGACTTCCAAAGTCCCTGAACAAGGTTGAACCTCCAGAGAAGACAATGTTGTTGTAGAGAGGATGTCTGACATCAATAGGACAATTCTGAATTAGCTCATCTGCAACTTCTGAGATAGGTTGTGTGAAGTCTGGATTAGCAAACTCTGGGTGAAAAAACATTTCAGGTCTGAAGAATCACATGTAACCAACATCAATGGAAAGTTCTTTCTTTGAGATAGCACTGACTTCAGTATACTGCTTAATCCACTTTGACCCATCTGTGTCATACTTGTTAAATTCTTTTACTAAATCTGGACATACATAACTATAGCGCTCCTTTACTGCCTTGGCTGTCTCCAAGGATTGCTCTGGGGGAATTCCTACTTCTCGGTCTCTCAGCCATTGCTGAATAAAACGTGTTGTATCTTGTCCTGTGATTGGAATGTGCGTAATACAGCTGCCAATCACATGTCCTTCAGCCATAGGAATGACATAAGTGACACCATCTCTACTATGACTGTACAGTCACCTCCCATTCTACTTGTCTGGAGGTCCAGGATGCAGCTGAAGTAAGAACAGCCTACACAGTAGTATACAAGCCTGCAGGACGCAAAACATTATTTCAGCAGTATATTCCCTGTTTTCTAGAGTATTCAGGGGATGTTCAGTCAAAAGAAAATAATGGTTTTGGGGTTCTGTCCTTAAATACTTAATAATCACTTGCTCCATAAACCTTTCCATCCAGTCCCAATCTTCAACTGTTCTGTGGTGGATTGGCCACTTTGTTGCATACATAGGGTTTTCTATTACTTAGTCACCAGTGAGGAAGTCTAGATCATCCATAGCTTTCACCACCCTCCTCTGGGCTTGATCATCCGCTTTTGCTGACTCCTTAGTAGCAATACGGGAAGGGAGGGTACACTTGGTTCTGTATTTCCAGCATATCCTAGTTTTGTGTACCCAGTGCCACAGTCCACCATACAGGCCTGCGGCCATCCGGCCATCTTCCTCCTTGCCTGCTGCTCCATGCTGTTGGGGCCGGGGACTAGCGGTGTGAGATGGTGGCTATCTGACCCTTCAAGCCAGACTCCCCTGCCTGTCTTGGGGGAACTGGGGAGTCCAAGCAGTAGCAAGAAGGCAGCAAGCTCAGTCAGCGGCCACCACTTTGCAACCCAGAGAGCAGTCCCACTCTGTCCCCCGCAGCCTCCTCCCCCTTTCTTTTCCCTCCCCCTCACTTCTGTGCCCACCCTACAACTTCTGCCCCTCACATCGCCTTCCTCCGGGAAGCCAAGACAGCCGACACCCGGGCCAAGCCAAGACCAGCCGCGAGTGCGACCTCTTCCTGCTTGGAGCGGGCGGTAGAGCATGCGCAGTGGGCGCCAGCCATCTGCAGCGGCCCCGGTCCTGAAGTTGGCCAGCTCCCCTTCAGGCTTTCCGAGAGAGTAGAGGAAGTCTACCCTGTTCTCCTTCTGAACCTTGAAGGGGCTTTTCGGTTCCACACATCCATTTAGCTTCATTTACTTCTTTGTTGGATTGAGGAAGGTGTGGAGGTGCACCCTCCAATCCCCAATACCATCCTTTCTGTACCATTCTTTCAGAGAACTTATATCCTTAACTGTATCACATCTAACACGCTGCTTTTGTGTAGGGGTGTATGTATTCCCCCATACTGTAAATTGTTGAAGAGCAATTACTTCTTATGAAATCCACCTGCCGCATAAATATCTATAGGATTATATTAACCAGAATGGGGAATGGAATAGAGGTATAGAAAGAGAAAATGCTTAATCACTTTTCTCCTGTGCCCATCATACCCCCATATGCCTTGTTACAAGCCCACCTTGTCTAGGCTCCTATCACAATAAAACAGCCTACAACCTCTTAAAAAAAAAAAAAAAATCAGAGCTGAGGGAAGCAGTGTTTATGCTTCTATGCTTTTCTAAAAGTAATATCCTAGAGCCAGGTCAGAAAAGGCAAAGGAAGAGAATCCTGGAATTAAGCTACCTCAAGCCGGTTTTTCCCACTATCTTCTTTCCTCTAAAACTGAGTAAATTTTGAGCTTCAATCCCTAAATCCCTGAGTTACACTGGCTTACAAACTAGCAAGAGAACTAAAGTAAATCCCCTCATATTCAATCACAGCTTTTCCTTGTCAAGTTCATGCTATTAAGATGGTGAGGTGGATGCCAGGGAGGTAGGGAATGAAGCCATTTCTCTAAGCCTGAGTTACACTGAAACTAGAGTGAAAGGATTCGGCTTTTGAACAAAACTGAGCCTGGAGGTATCAGGGACGCAGATGGGGTATAGTGTATGGGGAAAAAAAAAAACAGGAAGAAACAAGAAATCGAAATAACTGATAAAAGTTTAATACATTAAGTCCAGATATTTATTACTTTTATACTGCATTTGCCATTTCTGAACAATACAAAGTAGAGGCAAACAGTGACACTTCATAAAAATGCATTCCCTTCCCTAAGACCCAGCCCTCCCTCAAATATCCAACCCCCACCCCGAACTCTGTCCTGAATAAAACACTTAAATACATCATAAATAGTAAATTACGAAAAAAAAATTAGCAAGAACTGTTTCTTTCATTCTTGTAAAAAAGAACATGGCAGCAAAGACAGGCAGCCAGAAACTGGCTTGGGGTGTCTAATATAGACAGTTACTTGGGTATGGACTAACCTACTATTAAGGTAGGGTGGGATGGACAGGGCAAAGTATGGGAATTCAACAATATGCCTGAGACACCAGGCCCCCTTCTCTCCCTGACAAGACTGGAAGGATGAGATCAAGAACCACAATCCTTGGAGAAGAGGGCTTACGTAGCCCCTATGTCCAACTTCTATGCATAGAAAGAGAGGCAGGGCATGTGATACAGCAATGACCTCACCAAAGCAAATACCTGCTGGCTCCTCATGAGTTTAAGAAAATATTCTCTAGCTTCACAGATATGGACTGCCTGTTAAATAGCACTTTTGTTCTACAAACAGCAAAAATCTGTTGGGAAAGGTAAGAGCAAAGAGGAAATCTCCTTTGGAGATCTAAAATTCATTTGATAAGCTTTCATATTTAGAAAAACAACCAGAATACATATCAAATTGCAAAAGAGTAATAACCATTACAGCTTGGCAGTAAGTACGGGCTTGTCCAGGAGGGGCTGTTTTCCTAGCCCCATGATTGTTCCATTTTTTTTTTTTAACAAAAGGGATAAATATTACCCCACGTCCCACTCTTTCCATTCCTTCAGTCTTAAGAAATCCATAAAGAGAGGAGGAATTAAAGAGGAGCTGCTCCTGGAAGAGCAACCACCACACTTCTGCATCATGAACACCAGAACTCTTCTGAGGGAAACCTATAAATAGGCATCTCTTTGTCTGCCTTAAAATTGTGTGCTATGCACTGTTTCTTCTTTCCCTTTTATAAAGGAAAAAAAAAAGAAGGTTGGTAGGTTAAATACCCTCAACTCCTTGAAAAACCTTTACAGAAGTTACAGGAGGCTTCTTCCAGGGACTGGAGTGAAAGAGCTTAGGTAGAGACCAATGTACCAGCAATCATGTCCTGAGGGAAGCGAGTCCAGCTCCTGGTGAAGGTAGATGAGGGGGGAAGAAAACCACCAAGTCCAGCAACCCCGCTTCCAGCATGGAGAACAGGAGTTTGAAAAATTCAATTGAGGAAGCCAAGGCTCACCAGTTCAAAAGTCCTGCCATCCAACTCTGATGTGGAAGGGATGGTGTAGACCTCAACTGTCTGAGGCACAAATGCCCATTCAAGAGGAAGGGAAGAAGAGGGTCTTCTTCAGGAAGGAGACGAAGAGTTCCCCTAGCCTCTATTACACCCATTGTTTTGATGAATAAGAAGGAAACTCAGCATTGCTGGGTCAGGGCTGACGTTTTGAGATCACAGAGATGGCAGAATCTTGTTCCAGATCTTCTGAGGTGTTTTGCTCACTGAAAAGGGAAAGAGTGTAAAGTTAAGGATGTGGGGATATGAGATGAGGAGGAAAGAATGGAATTCAAGTTAATTTCAACCCAGATGGCACAGTTCAAATGTTTTCTTCTATTTCAATTTCAGTTTCCAAGTACAAAGGTACAAAAAAACCCCAAAATGTTTAAAAAGCAAGGTTTAGGGGACACTTAATCCCTCCAACCTTGCCATTTAACATCTTGCTCCATTCCATAAGTGATCTTCTTCAAAACCCTTCAAAGCATTCACCTCCCCCGCACCCCAGACACTCACATGGGTGACCTCTGATTCTGCAACTTCAAGCGTTGAGCTAACAAAAGAGGAAAAAAAAAAAAATAAAAAATAGAGGCAGAGAGGAGAAGAATTAGAAGATAAAAAATAAAGAGGACTCTCCTCTCAAGTCAAATATCTTATACTCTCTCCAACTTTCATTTCAGAATCAATCAGAACAAAGAAATTAAGAAGCTACTAGATTTAGAGAACATTATTTTAACTAGTTAGTTTTTTGAGTACTATAAAGTATTTCCTAGTACCCTCCCCTGTCTTTAATACCCAGCTATGGTAGGGAGCCTCTAAAATGATCACTAAAATCCCTGCCTCCTGAAATTCAGGGCCTTGTTCAATATCCTCCTCTTGAGTGTTGGATGGATTAGTCATTCCTCTTTAGTGACGTAAAATGTAGCACTGGTGATATTGAGATTGGGTTACAAAAGCACTGTGGCTTCCACTTGGGCAGAAGTGTTCAAGGTGTCATCTGGTTTATTCTTGCTGCTCATAGTAAAATGTAAAAGAGGACACAAATAACTTGAGGAAAGGACTGTTAAACAAACCGAAGTCAGGACTAGATAGTTTTGAAAAATCCTCTGCCTCTTCAGATGACAAACCATGCTAAAATTAAAAACTAAAATTCAGGGCACTGCTGGGAAAATGTGGTCTAAAGATGAAGTTAAGGGTGTGACTGTGAAACATCTTTTCAAGATCTGGGAAAGATCAAAGGTGATGGCTCAGAATACTATCAGTCATACGAAAGGTCTTCAAGGAGATTAAGGGTGTGTCAACTGAAAACTAAAACATCTAAAAAGTTTAGGACTTATCAAGAAGAGATTTGTGGGTGCGGTTTTTGTCTCCTGAAGCAAATCTCAGTGAGGTTCACAGGCAGCCCACAAAAATTTTCGAGAAAATTCTATCAGCTGAAACACTGCCAGACTGGACTGAAAGGAACAAAAACAGTGCAAAAATTAAGAGACTATTGCATCCCCAAATTCTAGTAGGAAACTAATCAGCTACAAACACATTCTAGCATTAATGAAAAAGGAAGACTCAGAAGGTAAAGCCAAGAGCCCAGAGGGTGGAGTCAAAAGCCAGTGCAGAATTATTCCCATGCTTTGAGACCTAATCAGAAAACTTCCAATTCCTGAATTTTGGAATAGCTATGGATCAGTTTCCTTTGTGCCTCCCATTTTCCCTCTTTCAAAGAGGAATGTATAGCTATTTTATGACTACCCTACCAATGCATGCTCAGTGTCTGGGGAACTTAGATAACATGTCTCTCCAGATTCACAGGTTCACAGACTGAGAGAAACTGTATTCAAGGAGATGTGCTTAGAAATACACCTGGGTAGCCATGTCCACACCTGGACCTGATTAAGATGACAAAATTCTGGACTCTGAGCCGATGCTATAATGGGTTAAGACTTTTAGGGGTGGAGGTGGGGAGCCAAGTGTATTCTGCACATGGGAGGGATGTGAATCACTGGGACAAGAGGGCAAACTGTGATAAGCAGTTTCTAGGATGTTCCTCAACGATCTTTGTCTTCTGGTATTCAGACCTACGTGTAAACCCTAGCACACATGATAAGATGTCAATTCTGAGGTCTCGTTACAAAAATACCATGGCTTCTGCTTAGGTGCATTTTTTTAATCATTATCTCTGAGGGAGGCCAGAAGCCTCCAGACAACAGCCAGAGAGGAACTAAGGTCCTTAGTCCAACAACCACAGGAATTAAATTCTGTCAACAACCACACAAGTGAGGTTAGCAGCAAATCTACCCCAAGCTGATTCTTCAGATGAAACCCTAGCCTAGCCCCAGCCAATAGTACAACTATAATCTCATGAAAGCTCTTGAGCCAGAGGACTTAGCTAAACTGCACCCAGATTCCTGATCTACAAAAATTAAGATACATGTTTGTTATTTTAAGCCACTAAGTTTTAGGGTAATTTATTATAAAGCATAGATAAATAACATACCAGGTAACAAAATCAAATCACAATTTAAAAAGTTGGACCCTTTTGAAAGACTGTTCATTGTCTTCCCCATCTAAGGATCTTTCCAGACTTATATGCTAAGCTGAGAATTCTCAGTCAACTCATCAGAAGATGAAGGGTTAATTGGGGTATTCTGACTGAATCCCAGAATAGTCCACACACGAAGCTTCCTCCACCCCCTAAAGATACAGCGCTGTTGACATTCTTTTCAAAATACCTAAGGATGAATTATTAGGAACTTGTACAAATCTAGCAAAGAACAAAAGACAATGATTCTTACAAAAAAAAACAGAATTACAGGTGTCTTCCTGGAGAATATGGACCTAAGGACCTGAAGAAGTGAGATTACATGGAGAAAGGGGTCAAGGAACTAACCTTGTACTTAGTATCTGCAAAGTCTCTCCAACTACAGGTGTGAAGCTGGGGTCAGAAGTGAGTGAGTCCTCACTAATTTCCTCAATGGGTGGTGTCTGAGGTAAAACATCAGGGCGACCAAGGTGGACACCTGGAAGGAAAACGAAGGGAAGAATTCATTAAATAGAAAAAAGAAGAAGATGGGGTGAAGGGAATATGTGTTAAAACACACAGCAACAACAACAACCAAAAAAATATATATAGCAACTTGGCTTCTCCTGGACAGATAAGGATTCAGAAGGGAGGGTGTGCCCAATCACATGGGGACCCCAGCCCTTGCGCTGACCTGGCTCCACTTCTGCTTTTGTTGTCACTTGTGCCTTGTGTTCCCCAGAGACCGATGGCTGGCCAATGTAGGCGTTGCCGCTGGGGCCTGCCCGCCGAGAGAAAGATGAGCCAGACCGAAACTTTTTGGAAGGAGAGGGTTTCACTTCAAAAGGGAAAGAGAGAGCCTACTTAGCACCCACTTCAGAAACCATCACCAAGATATAGATACAAATTGCTAGTGCCCCCAACACACCCAAAGTTGTTCTGTAAAGCAGAGGGTTCAGGTCAATAGAGAGGGGCTCTAACCTACTCTCCAGAGAAAAGAATCTGACTTTGCTTTGGAAAGAAGCAAGGGACCTAGAGGAAAAGGAATACATACACATCTCCAACCTCCAACCCCCAACCTTGATGTAGCTTCCACTTGATGAAATGTCCTCTATTACTTAATTCCCTTCTTTAATAGCATTGTCCAATAAAATCTGACAATGACGACCCTTTTGTTTTACATCTTAGCACACAGTAAGCACGGAGATAGTAACTTATACTTGTTCTTCTAAGTTTCTTAAGACTGCCTGGCATGCCTAGGTCCTACTGCCCCACTGAGGGACAACTGATACCTATGTTGAGGGGATGGAAGGATGTGGAATTTGCTGGTGGCAGCAGCTTGGAAACTCTGGATAGAAGAAGAACATTGGAACTTCCTAGAAAGTTGAGAGAAGAGACTAAGAACACTTTGCTAAGCAAAAATCAGCAAATGCTTCTCCAACTACTTGATCCTAGTCTGAGAATGCGCCTTGGTACTTGGAATTGGCTCTGCCTACTTCAGCCTGTGATATGGCTCCTACACCCACAACTCTACATTTTTTTGCAATCCCATCAGTTCCCCAGAAATGCCCCTCACCTCAATGATACATGTAGGGTGAGCCAGGGGAAACACAGCAACTCGGAAACAGCTGGGATAGACTGACTGACACAAGGATGGGCAGCAGTTCTCACAGGATATGGGTGGCACAGGAGAGGCCTCGGCCTTGGTAGCTCCCTGCCAAGGTGTCCTGCCTCCCCATCTCTTTCTCTTGGGGTAAGGGAGTCACTGAGGGGTCATCTGGTAGAAGCCACTTACAGGGAATCTTCTTGAACACTGTGTTGCACATGAAGCGCTGGAACCGTTCAGCATAGAAGCCTGGGCGATGCACCGATACAGTGTCCTGCGGAGCAGAAGGGATGGCTGCAGAGTTAGACAGAGAGAGGTCCAACAAAGGGACCACCTGTCCAAGGGACATTTCCCCCTAGGCTGAGACCCTAGCAGAAGGAAAAAACCCACAAATGAAATAAGTAATAAATAGAAGAAACTGAGGGGGAAATTCAGAAATAAGGGAGACAGAAGGCGGGGGGAGAGCCTCCAGTTGACAGCTACTCACTCCATCATGTACCAGAGCTTTCCAAGAGTGTTCCAACTTCTTAATAAACCTGTCAAGAAAAAGTTATATTAAGCACTCAGAGTTTCTGAATGAATGACCTTAGTATTTTTTCTTGTTTTAGGGGCTAAAAGAGGCAATGGTAGTAGAAAAACTTGAAAAACAGAAGCTGAGAAAGCTTTCCCACTAGGGTATGCTGGCTTTCCAAAGAACAGGTATAGTGGTGTTTGTTCTGCATGGAGACCAATGCTGTTTTTCCCTACGAAAAGGACAGTAAATATATCCATGGCAAGTTAGGGGCAAGAATATTTATTGTAAAAGGAGAGGCAGACTAGACTGTAAGCTCTTATAGTAGATACATTAAGTCCAGAGTGGTAATTATTATTTCTGGATTTTGAGAGGCTGTTTTATATATAACCTGGTATTTAGAGATAAGAGCGAAGCTGATTAGGTCAGGGTTAAAGTAATTCAGAACACAGGGGTAAAGAAGTCATTGTCTATATTTTAGAACCACACATACACTTTGAGACCAAAGGAAGAAAGGTTTATTTTGTCTGGAACCTAAATTTTCTGTAGCACATGTCTGTATAGCTCATTTGAACAACTGAAACACAGGGAGCCCAGAGTAAGAAAAGAGGGCCTTTAATCCTGTATAGCTTAATGGAGTGCCTGGATACATCTTAGAATATATTAAGCAGATAATCAAAAAGTATTGGCAAAGTCCCTTGAGGGATGGGAGAGAAAACTTGAACTATTAAACTTTACCACCAGGGAAACCCCTGATACTGTGTCAAACTCTAGGGACAACCATATCAATAGGCCATGCCCTTGATCTTGAGGCTTACTCTTGTGAAGCTTATGTAGGTAGCGAGAAGTTTAGCCTACTTACAGGTATGCCTAAGAGTTACTTCTGGAGGACCTCTGTTATTGCTCAGATGTGGCCTCTCTCTCTAAGCCCAACTCTGCAAGTGAAAGCATTGCTCTCCCCTACACTTGGGACATGACACCCAGGGGTGAAAGTCTCCCTGGCAGTGTGGGAGATGACTCCCAGGGATGAGCCTGGCCCTGGCACTGTGGGATCAAAAATTCCATCTTGACCAAAAGGGGGGAAAGAAATGTAATTGATAAACTATGAGCGGCAGAAAGAGTTCAAATAGTCGAGAGGGTACTCTGGAAGCTGCTTTTATGCAAGCTTCAGTTAGACATTGCTACCTATCATAACTTGCCAAACCCCAACCAAAACTATTCCAGCCAATCCTAAAGAAAACCTAGGGCAATATATAAGATTCTACAAAGGCTCCATGCACTAGAGTAACTTTCCAGAAACCTACAACCTCCAGTTGGGTCCCTAGACCAGATTAGTCCTGAAACCTAGAGGGCCCAGCCTCTCCAGAACATCAGCTAGTTCCATCTCCCTATCCCATATTAGTGACAGCACCTTCCAACATGAAAAAGTTAGAATGGCCACAGCCCAAACACCCCTAAAGAGAGGGAAAGAAAGATCAAAGGTGATGGTGGAGTTATACAGAGATGGGATTTAATAAATGAATATGCTTGCTGAATTAATTTAATGATACCCCTTTTAGTCTCCAATATCTTAGAGCAGCTAGAAGTAAAAACCTAAATGGTGGACTTGTAACCCATGCCAAACTCTGAAATCTGTTCTACAACTAATTGTGCTACTGTGCTTTGAAATTTATTGTTTTGTATATATGTTATTTTAAAAAAAAAAGAAAAGAAAAAATCGATTGTGATGATAAAAAGATATTTATTCCTTCTAGCTTCCTACACTCTGGAACAGCTAGGGGGGAAAATCTGAGATGATGGTATGGTAGCCCATGACAAACTCTGGGATTTGTCCTTTAACTATTTGTTGAAGAGTGTTTTGAAAACTATCGCTTTTTG
>PVIY010047296.1:0-17942 GCA_004026745.1 Myrmecophaga tridactyla | reverse complement strand
AAAAACAATATGCATCTTGAGAGAGTTGGAGTCGGGAATACAAAGGGTCGGGGGGGGGGCGGTGGTACGGGTGGAAAAAAACACAACCCTATTATAAATGTTTAATGTTTTCACCCCTGGATGCTCCAAGACGCCGTAATTGTGACGGCGGGGTATGTGTGCCATAAATCATTTAGTTGCTAATAAAAATTCTGCCTGTTTGCCCTGGATTTGCCAATGGCGTTTGCATTTTTCAAGTGTGCACCTCGTCGGCCTGGCGAGCCGAGCCTGCCTTTCATTAGAGCCGCGGCTCGGGGCCGGCGCACCCCTCCCCCAATACCCCCCACCCACCCTGTGGGCCGCAGCCCCAGTGCACCTTGCTCCGGGTGCGCACACACACACACATACACTCGCGCGAGCTGTGGCGCGGTCCTCCCGGGGCCCGAGCCTGGGGACGCAGCACGCGGCCGCCGCTCCGGGTCTCTGTGGCCGGCCGCGGGGTGGACCGCAAGTCCTCCCCGCGCCGGGGCTCCGGGACTGAGTTTCTTGGGGGGGGGGGACGGGCGTGCCACACCGAGGGGTCTTCAGCCTGCGAGCCCCCGGATCTGCGCCACCCCGCGAAGCCCCGACTCCCTCCCGGCCCCTGCTCCGGGTTGCTCCCGCAAGCTCCCGGGAAAACAGCGGCCGGGAGCCATCTTGGGGCGGGGGACGGATCCCAAGGCCGGGTGGTGGGTGCTGCCCGGGGTCCCTCGGAGACCGCCGACATTCGTGGGGGGGGGAGTGCTCTGTGACACCCCCTCGCCGGGCCCCAGGGCCGGGGCACACGCCGTCCCCGCGGCTGCGGGCCACGCTTGATGATCCGGGCCTGCGAGCCGCGCGTGGAGCGGGTGTCCCCCGCCTGCGCCCCGATCCAACCGCCATCTTCTGGGCCCTCACCCCCAGCCCCGCGGCCCACCCGCCCAGCCGTGTTTACCCGGCGGGACCGGCGGCCAAAAGGAGCGTGTTGACGCAGCGGGGTGTGTGCGTGGGTGTATGGCAAATTGGCTGCAGGAGCGAGGGAGAGAAGCTCCCGGCACCAAACCGCAGCCCCGGGAGGGACCGCCTCGGCCCGCCGGGCGCTGCGGCCAAACCGAGGCCTTTTATTGCATCCCCAGGCCGCCGGCCCCGGCCTCGGCCCCCTGCATGCGGCTTGCCTGACAAAATTCCCGCCCCTCTGCCTTAGAACCAAAGGACAAGCCAACCTCGGGCCGGTTCTCTCCCACGCCGACAGGCCCGACCTCTGCGGCCCGCGTGCGGCCCCAGTCCTGCCCTGTGCCAGGAGGAAGCCGGCGCCTCGCCGAATCCCGGAACTGCTGGCCGTGCGGACACGTTCTCCTCTCGCCACACACCCCACCACCACCCCTTCCCAAAATATAGAGAGAAAATCGGCACCCTCTTTAGGCGCAGACATTCGAGCCACCCCCACCCGTCGTTCCCCAGCGCTTTTCCCCGTGGGAACCGTAGGCCCCGCACTTGGCCGGCGTCTCGGGGAAGACCGGACCCGCTAGACAGCTGGCGTCAGCGGCCGGGTCTGGAAAGCGAGGCCGGGTCTCTAAGCGCAAGTTTCCGCAGGTTCCAGGCCCGGCAACCAGGTCGTTCTCGGCCCGGGCGCCTCTAAAACCCGGAGAGGCCGCGCCCGGAAAAACCCTGTTCGGGAAAGTCCTCCTGCTGCGACTGGCCCAGCCCCGATTCGGCGCTGAGCCCAGATTCGGCCAGGCCAGCCCTACACCGTCCCGCCCCGCCAGGCAGAGCCGGGGACGCGGCGCCAGGGCCCCCCGCACCGCGCCAGGACGAGGGCGCACGGCAGGCAGCGCGGGGTGAAGTGCCAGGTCCGGCCCCGGCCGATCCCCCCGCTCCTCTCGGCCCCGCCTCCGGCCCCGGCCTCCTCCTCCGGCCCGGGTCGGCTCTTCCACGCCACTGTTTGGCTCGGAGAGGACTGAGAGGCGCGCGGTGCGCAGGCGGCCGGCTGCGGCCATAAATCTCGGCGCAGGCCCTCCTTCCAGTTGCTCACGCGCGGTGCTCCCCGCCGGCCTCGCATCCCCGGCCTCGCCTCCCCTTCCGCCAAGGCCCAGGCGCCCCAAAACTGCGCAGGGAGCCAAGCCAGGAGCTTCCCGGTTCGCCAGGGAGGGGGAGCGGGCTCCCCAGCTCGGTGCCGGCGACATCCGCCGCCGCGGTCGCTGGACCCGGAGGCGGCCCGAGGGCTCACCGGATCGCGGGCTGGGGTAGGGGCGCCGGGCCCGGCCCTGTCTCCTAGGAAGGCACCGTGAGGCTGCGATGGGCGCGCGGCACCCGCGCCTTGGAGGGGCGACGCCAGTGCCCGGAGCCGCTTCCCAGGACTCTGCCTGTCACCCCTGTCGGCGGACCTGCGTGGACCCAGCACCTTCGGAGTCCTCTGCCGGCGTGCGGAGCGGGGAGGATCTTTCTTTGCGCGCGAGGCTCCTGTGTTCCCCACTGCCCGGCATTCCTTCGATACCCCCGGCTTTGCACCACCCGACCCCGGGCCAGCGCCCCGGTCGGCCGCCGGCTTTGGAGCATAAAGCCGAACCTTGGCGAAAGCCGGGATCTGCAGCGCGGTGGTGGGACCCAGTGGGGGGCGGGGTGGGGGTGTCTTTCTATCGGAACAGTCGCAGGGCGCCTGGGGACAGAGCCAGAAAGGGCGCATTCGCAATAATAACGCTTAACATCACCAGCAGTGTTTGTCTCTTTGCCAGAGGGGCGGGGAGCAGGCCTTCGGCTCTCCTCCTTCCTCGGCCTGCTCGGCCGGGTGCAGGTTCGGGGACAACCTCCCCGGGACGATCTCTGCGCGGGACTTCGAGTGGGGGCTTCCGCGCAAGGGCGCGACCTGCGTCCCCTGTACACCGAGTCCCGTGTCGCCCAGAACAAAAGAGCGCACGGCCAGTGGCCCACGCAGGGGGCGGGCGCTTTGGAAACCCCGCTCAGGGAAACGCTCTCGCCCTGGAGGTGCCGGCCCCTTCCTAGGATTTCGAGAAGCCCATTTGCAGGACTGAGGGCTTCCAGCCGAGCGCCGAGGAATTCGAGGGCTGGCCCCGCCGGCGGGAGCGCGGCCCGGGGGGCGCGAGGGGGCCGAGCCTGGCCTCCCCCGCGCTCGGCCCTCCCGGGAAACGCCGCGGAAAACAAAGCGCTGCGAATTCAGCACAAGGTTCAAGTCCGCGGCGCGCGCACCCCCGCCCCCACGCCCACGGCCGCCCCGGGAATCTCCGGGCGCTAGCGTTTCTCCAGATAAACCCGCCAATAAATCAGCTCGCGGGGGCCGCGGGCCGAAGGGCCCTGGTGACCTTGGGAAACGGTTTTCCGGCCAGACCCGACCGAGGCTAGGCAATGGGGGCGGGGGGCAATGGCAGCCCCCCTCGAGAGAGGCGCAGGAGGGGACGGCTAATGGGGTTCGTGGGTGTTTTTTTGGGGTGCAGGGAAGGTCGGCGGGGAGGGGGCTGGGGGAGCAGTGCCGGGTTGTGGGGAATTTGTGAACGTGAGAGATCGGGGCTTTGGGGGGGCTGGCCATGTGCTCACTTAGCAAATATGCGCGGACTGCCTGCGGGTGCCGGCCATCCTTCTGGGGGGGCAGCGGGGGGTAGAGCCAGGAAGGGGCAACTAGGCCTCTTCGCGGGCCTCCCTCTTTGTCTGGGTGTGACTGGGTGTGCCCAACAAGTGAGTTTGTGTGGGTGTGACTAATGGGATTTATGTATGCCAGTGTGGGGGTGACTAATGGAGGGCTTTGAAGCAGTGCATTTGTGGGGGGAGGGGTGCCGCACCTATGTGGGGGATCTGCCCCCCCACCCGCAGCCCACTTGAGCTTTGTTGGGGCACCTGAGCCCTCCCTGGCAGGCCCCGGCCCGCTAAGGGTTCTGCGGCAGAACCTGCTGCTCAAGACCCCCCAGGTGCCCCAAGCCCCCCTCCTGAGCCCCGCTGGCCTCTCCAGATCCAGGCTGGCCCGCCCCAGAGCCTTCCCAGTCTCCTCTTTTTCACTCTGAAAACTCCTTTTGATGCAAACCGCCCCCTGCTTCAGGGTGGCACATGACAACCCTGTGACTTTTTACTACCAGACCCATTTAACAGAAGAGAAGCCTGAGGTTCCAAGAGAAGCTGCTCACACAGCTAGGAGGGGGAAGCAAGCAGCGGGGACCTGCCCACCTACCCCCACCAGGCATCAGACTTTCTACAAATGTGGGGTCCCAGCTCCCCTGGGGTACTCCATGCTGGCCCAGCCTAGCTTGGAGATGGGGTACAGCCCGTTCCTAACCTGCCACCCTATCAACCCTGTCTGCCCAGCCTTCATCCAGCAGGGACTTTCTCCTGCCTAGCCTGAGGGGCAGCAGGGCCCCATGGGGGTGGACACGGGGGTCAGAGGTCAGTAGGAGTTCCTGGCTTGGCGTGGGGTGGGCCAGGCTCAGGCATTCCAGGCTGGAAGACCCAGCTGGGCCGAGGCCTGGGGGTGCTGGGGTGGGGGAGGCAGGGTCAGGAGTTCAGGAGGGCCGTGGCGGCCACCCCAGGGAGGAGCTAGGGGCTCGGGAGACACCAGAGCGAATCTCCCACCTCCCTTTGGGTTTTTCTGACTCCTGTCCCTGGCACCCCTCCACAGACCTGCTCACCAGAGGGGCCTCCCGAGATGCAGAGAAGTGGGGTGACTTCCCCAGGCGTCCCAGCCAGTGTGGCGGCCAGCAGACCAGCCCAGGTGGTGGCAGGGCCTGTGGTGGCACCTGGGGAGGTGAGGGGCAGGCAGGGCCTGGCCTCCTGCCTTCCATAGGCTCCCGGGAGCTCCCCCTACACTAACACACACACACACTGTGGTGGGCTGAAGTGTGCTCCCTGTGTGTTCAGGGCCCTGGTGGGGTCTGCGTCTTGGTGGGTGGGGACCCGCTGTGGCAGGATGTCCCTCAGGGCAGTCCCCGGCGGCTCAGCAGGGCCTCTAATCCTGGAGTCCTTCAGAGGAGAGGTGGTGGCCAGAGGCTGCAGAGGAGGGCCCCAGGGCAGCGGCAGCCCTGGGGAGGCAGCCCTGGGGAGGGGGCCCCGTTGTTTGAAACAACCCCAGAGGGTGGTGTTTGTTTTAGCAGCCGGACAAGGAAAACACACACTGTCACACACACACACATACACACACACACACTGTCTCATATGCACACACGTGCACACACACTCACACACTCTCTCTTCCTCTCCTCCCCCCCCACATTTTTTTTAATCCTTCTCTAGCATTTTCTTTCAAGAAGAAAATAAAAACATCTCCCGTGGCTGCGGCTTTGAACGCTCCCCTCTCCCCTCTGCCGCCACCTGCCCCACCCCCATATCATTCCATTTCCAGCGTCAGCAAAAAGCAAAAACAAACCCGCAAAGATGAAACCTGACAGTCCCCCCTTCCGGCTCCTTCCACTTTCTCTTCATGTCTCGGTCTGTCTTCAATCTTCAACCCAGACACGAGCAGGAGGCAGGCCCGCCTCCCCAGCGCGCACACAGACACACACACACACACACACACTCACACTTCCATGTCTGCCCAGCTCCTATGGCCACAGGGAGTCTCTTGAGAACCTCCTCAGGCCTCTTCCAGCCAGAAAGATCTGCTCACTCGGTTCCTTCTGCTGGAAATGTCAGGGTGTTCCCCCACAGTCCCCTGTCCAGCCCGATTCACCTGGCCCAGCTCCTGCGGGCCTGCTTCTGGGATGTCCTTCCAAATGTAAGTGCCTCCAGGAATCAGGAAACGGGAGGGGGAGGGAGAGAAGCATCTAGAAGGGACAACTCACGGCTCCCGCCAGCGACCCCCACCCGTCACTCATGGGACACAGGTGTATCAGTCAGAATGAACTAGGTTGTGCTGCAGTGACAAAAATGCCCAACATCTCAATGGCTTAACCCAACACAGCAGTGTCTAGTTTCACCTCCACATTGTCTGCCACGAGCCTGAGCCACCTTCCAGGCCAGCTGGCCTTCATGCGGTGGTCCAGCAAGCCAAGCCACTTAGAGTTCACAGTGAGGCCACCATGGGGGAAGGGAAGAAAATCGCACAGGGGGTTTTCACTGCTGGAGCCCAGTCATGACACTCATCACTCATGCTCCAATCCATCGGGCAGAACTAGTCATGCGACCCCAGGCAGCTGCAGCGTCCTGGGAAGTGCGGTTTTCCCCCAAACCTGGGAGAGGGGGAAGCCAGATGTGGTGGACACAGGCAAAGTCGGCCACAGCTGGAAAATGACATCTCCCAGTTTGTGGACCTTCCAAACACTAGGCTGAGCAAAACAAAGCATAAAGCCTGGGTGCAGACCACCGGCTGGCCCCAGGGGGCAACTTAGGTACATTCTGCTCAGACCACCCCTTTCAGTCCAAACCCAAGACCAGGCACTCACCTGCCTGAGTTTACCTGCTCACGTGTTGGTTTAACCAGTTCCCACCCCGCACAGGCCCTGAGGATAAGGTGGTGAGGAAAACAGAGCAATGCCCTGGGCTCACGGGTCTGACAGCCCAGCAGGTAAGATGGTCTGACCACAAGGTGCGGTGTAGGTGCGGTGGCCACAGCCCAGGAGAAGGACGAGGCCCAGGAGAGGTGGGCCCCTGTGTTGGTCAGTGTTCTCTAGAGAAACAGAATCAACAGGAGAGATCTACAAATATGAGATATATAAAGGTGTCCATGCAACAGTGGGAATGGAAGAGTCCAAAACCCACAGGGCAGGCCGTGAAGCTGGTGGCTCCAGTGAAGGGTCTGGACAGACTCCACAGGAGAGGCTCGCTGGCTGAAGAAGCAGTGAAAGGGTCTCTCTTCATTAAAAGCCTTCAATTGACCTGGCCCCGGGAGAAAGTACCTACTTTCCTCGCCTATCGTCTCCAGGAGGTCCCCAGCGGGCTCGAGCTCAGTTGCCCACCACGGTCATTTAATAATGATGCACCATTTTCTAGCTGTGTTTCCTTCCCGAGCTCATCCCACTCCTGGTGTTTCCTGGGATTACCTCCCAAATGCAATTCTTGACCTGAATCCAGGTCTTGGGATCGGCTCCTGGGGGATCCAGCCCGAGACCCAGCTCTGCGGTCTCCCTCCTAGGCCAGCCCCCAGCCACACTCCAGAGAAGCAAGGAGAGGCTTAGCAATGGCTGCGCCTGCTGGGGTTACCCAGCCCACCGCTGGGTCTGGAGGCCCCTGACCCACAGCTCCCTCTCCCAGCCCTTCCGTGTGTGGGTGCCAGGGTGGGGCAGCAGCATTTCTATCTGATGGGCCACTCCGTTTAGAGGGCGGTGGTGGCTGGGGCCCAGGGGTTCCAAGAGAGGGGTCTTATCATGCTGTAGAAATCAAGGCCCAGCCAGGGGAAGTGGCTTGTCCGAGGTCATGTGGCTCAAGAGCTACAGGGATGGGATTCGAACTGGAATCTTCCTGACCCCATTGTCCCTGCCACCAGCGTGCCCCAACACCCTGGGACACAACAGTCTCCTTTCTTGTTTGTCACCCCTACACACCCAGGAGCCCTGTTATGGGTTAGATTGTGCCCCCCCCCCCCAAGTTCTGACTCCCTGTGCTTTGGAATGAAACCTTGTTTAAAAACAGGGTTGTTGCAGAAGGAACTGGTTGTGTTAAAATGAGGTCAGACTGGAGTAGGGCGGCCCCCTAACCCAACATGATGGGGGTTCTTACAGAAGGGGACAAGAGATGCAGAGACAGAAGGAGACGGCCACGTGGAGAGGGAGGCAGAGCTGGGAGGGGAACTGCCCCAGGCCAAGGGGCATCTGGAGCCACCAGAAGCCAGGAGAGGTACGGAGGGAGTCTTCCCTGGAGCCTTCAGAGGGAGCCCGATTGCAGACTTCTGGCCCCCAACACTGTGAGGAAATACACTTCTACTGCTTTGAGCCCCCCACTCTGTGGTACTTTGTTATGGCAGCCACATGCCTCACTATCCGCCATGCCCAGCCCAGCAAACCCCACCGATTATTCATTCAATGAATGAAAGAATGAAATGGCATGATCTTGATAAGGTTTTCAAGGATGAACAGGAGTTTACTGAGCAGAGAAGGCTAGCAAAGCAGCTCGTGCTAAGGAAGGGCCTGGGTGGAGAAACAGAGCCTGACGGCCAGGCAGGACCTCTTATCCTGGTCACCCTCAGTCAATAAAGGCATCGGGGGGCCCCAGACTGCCCACCCCAGCCCTGCTAACCTGCTCACACCGAGCTGGGCCCCCAGACCTTCACGAGGAGACCCCAGCACCTCTGCCCACACCTGGAAGCCCAGCCTGGATGATTTTAGCTGTCCCATTTCCCCTTCACACCTGGGTGGGCTGAGCGATATTTACTTAAACTGTCTTTTTTTTGGTGTTTTTGATGAAAGCACAGGAATTATTCATGGTTGCTTTCTGTTCTCTTCTGGCAACCGCCACACTTTCATACGCAGGGGACAAATTCTACGTTGGCTCAGTTCTCCATCATTCCGAGGCCATTGCCACCTAGCATCAGACAACAAAGGCTCAGATGCCCTGGACACCAGGTGTGGCAGGAGGAGGCTGGGGGCGCTTAAGTGGGTCCTAGACCCTGAAGTTGCCAGGGACAGGGGCCACAGATGGGAAAAAGGGAAGCAATCTGGGAGCAAAGCCCACCCCTGGCCTGCCCCACTCTGATGCTGATCAGGGGACCTGGCCCCCCTGAACTCAGCCTGTGAAACAGAGCTTGGCACAAGTGTCGCACAGGCACCCGTTTGTAATGCCACCCACTGGTGCTGTCATCCAGTGAATCTGGGCTTCCACTGAAGGGGACAGGGAAGGCTGAAGGAAATGTGAAAACAAATCGTAAGAGGCAGGCTCAAATTGGCAGAGTGCGTCCTCGGCTCATCCGGCCTCCCGGCACCTGACGCTTTGACAACGTGGCTCTAAGATTCCCTGCCACTTGTCCCATGGAAAAGTGGGGTCTAGTCTCCTTCCCTTGGTTCTGCCTTCAGGATTCCAGACCAGTTGAATGTGGCAGGCTTGGGCCAGGTCTAAAAAAACAGGGCCACCATGCTGCAAGGAAGCCCAAGTAGCCCATGGAGGGGGCCCCCAGCCCCTGCCGAGCTCCCAGCTGACAGCCTGCACCTGCTCGCCCACCGTGGGAATGGGGGGTGCACCATCTTGGAAGCAGACCTCAAGTCCCATCAGTGCACCCCAGCTGACTCTGTGACATGGGTGAGCAGTCCCTGCCGAGAACTGCCCAAACTGCTGACATGGATGGTGTGTTTTAAGCCCCTAGTATTGGAGTGATTTACTATGCAGCAGTCGGTAACTGCAAGATGGGTTTCGGCTGGAAAGGGTCTCTGGGACTCACTTCTCATCTGAAGACCTGTACCCCACCTCTCACATCTCCCAGACTTGCCCAGCCCAGGACCCCAGCACCCACATGCTGTTACGTGTCTAACACGCAGTAGAGGGGGAGCCCTGGTCTGTAGCATTTGCTCATCCCTGGGGTGTAAATACTCCCGATTTCAAGCTGTCCAGTGATGTCACAGAGCGCAGATTGGGGAAGAGTTGCAAGAACATTTATCCGGTTGGACGTTTTCACAATCCGATTTTTAATAATGGCTATGCTTAATAGCCAGCATACAACATTTCTGCAAAGGTAGCCGTGGGCTCGCCAGAGCTAGTAGGGGCTGGCTGCAGTCTCCACTCAGGAGGCCCCCATCTCCTGAACAGTGGGCACTGGGATTTGGAACTTGCCCCGGCCCTCCCCACATTGGCCTGGGGATGCCCCAAGGATTCATCTAGAGACCGCTAGGACAAAGGGAGAAGGCGTGGGCCCTGGATTCCTGGAGCTGGAATCCCACGTGGCTGTTGGGGAGCGCTGGTTGTCAGCTGGAACATTTACGCATGGGCTGTTCCATGGGCGCAGGCTGTCCCACAGGGCGCGGGCAGCACAAGCAAAGCTGGGATTCCCCCCACACACACACTCACTTTGCCCAGGTCCTGGGGATGTGGGGGGCTTGGGGGAGCTTGGCACGCAGCCCAGGGTGCAGGGGGCGCCAGGAAGACCTCATTCCACCAAGGACCCAAAATCCTGTCCAGCGCAGGACCAGGGGTGGAGGCTGTGGCCAAGTGGGGCGTACGTGCGGACAGGGGTCTCAGGCGGGGGTGGGGGCGCCTCCAGGGGTGGCCCCCTGCTGGCAGTATCCTTTCTGGACTGATGGAGGTGGCCCCCGAGGTACAGGAAGGAAGCAACAGTGACCAGAGAAGCTGGTGGACCCCCTCCCCTCCAGCGGACTTCGGCTGGGCATCCAGATCAGGGTGGTGGAGGGGGGGCATCCAAAGGCCCCTGGGGTACAAAGGCTCAGGGAGACCCAGGACAGAAGGGAGGCGCTGACTAGATGCGTGCGTTAGAAGAGGCCCGAGGTCTCAGGAGGCTGCTCCGGGTGGGAATTGGGGGCCGAGACATCTGCTCACCTGCCATCCCCCTGCCCGGGCCGTGGGTGCTCGCTCCCTGCTCAGTCCCTTGCTGCCCACGTCATTTCCCTGGAGAATCCTCCGTTTCCTGCGCCTTCCACCTGCGCCAGGTTCTGGGGAGCAGGTGAGAGCATGGCCGGGGCAGCTCCGCTGAGCCCCTGGACTGGAGCCCAAGCTGGCCTCAGCTGGAACGCACCCCCCACTGACCCCCATCCACATCGTGCCGCCTTCCAGGACCCCGAGACCAAGAACAGGGGGCAGCTGATGTGCAGGCGGGTGAGGCGTCCTGCCCTGTTTTGGAGGTTCAGCGAAAGCGGGACAAACCCAGGGGATGTGTAGCCTGGGGAAGGGTCTGGAAGCACACATGCCAGGACCCACAGGAACCCGGGAGTCACCCCGCGTTCCACATTCTCCGTTCTGAGCTTTTACAGCAGCAAGAGCCTACGGCGAATGTCCTTTGAAATGAACAGAATTTAAACCCTCCATTTCATCTCCCCTCCTCTGCAGCAGCCCCTGGCCTGCTCCCCAGGTTGAGCTCGAGACTCCCACCCAACCTTGACCTTCAGGGCCCAGAGCTGTGTCCCCTCAGCCCGGGAGCTCCCCGGGGGGCAGGTTGGGTGTGCTCGCTCCAGAGGGGCCCGCCTGGCACCCAGATTGGCGGGGTGGGGATGGGGACAAGGCTGCCGAGCGTATGACGAAGCTGGAGATTGGGGTGTCCAGGGATGGCCTGAGTCCCCCATCCCCACCTCCCCCACCTCCTGTCATGCAAGGGCTGGGTGCTAGTTCTCGGAGGCTCTCAGAGGCCGGGCAGGGCTGGACTGGGCGCTCAGAGGCTGGGCCGAGAAAGGGGACAATGCAGGGGGCTCGGGCTGCTGCAGGTGGTCCCCAAGCAGGGAAGAGCCCCATGTCCACCCCTGGGCACTGACAGGCACCTACCGGCCTGTTTCGGGAGAGCTGTCAACAGAGCACATGGCAGGGGGAGGGACCAGAGGGAGGGCAAGGGACGGGAAGAGAAGTTGCTAGAGAAGGCTTGCAGAGCGAGCCCCCGGCCTGCCGTGCTGGGTACCGAAGGAGCGGCACACGTAGCACCTAAACCGCCACAGGGGGATGGCGCGCACGGGGCCCCTGGGAAGGGCCCGGTGCAGACGGCACGTTTCTGCTCTGGGGTGTCAGGGGCAGACTGAGAGGCTGGGGTGACCCGTGGGTCAGGGTTGGGGTCATCCGGAGGCACCTCCCCACCTCGGCCGGCGCTGGCAGTGGCAGCCGGCGGGGACCACACCTGGGTCTGTCCATGTCGCTGGGCCCACACCTGGGTCTCTCCGTGTGGCCTGGCTCCCTCAGCGTCCAGTGGCCCCAGGACAACACAAACAAGAGCCCAGGCACACAGGGTGACGCTGCATTGCCTTTCCTGGCTAGAAGGCGCTCAGTGTGACTTCTGCCACCTCCTGTGGGCTGCAGGAGAGCTGCCGACCCGGTCAGATTCAAGAGGAGGGGACAGATGCCTCCTGACTGGAGGAACGGCGCAATTCCAGAAGAGCACGTAGGATGGGGGAAGTTTTTGTGCTCCTTCTGGGAGCGTGTGATCTGCTGTCATTTGCACTGTTCCTGGGCTACTGTCCCAAGAGAGGGGACGGAATCCGCCAGGGGGCTCAGGTATAGAAGACAGAAGCCACTCCAGCGGGTCAAGCTGTAAAGAAGCCCCCAGCTACCTCTCAGCCCGTCCCCCAGCACGGGGCAGGGGACACCCCACCAGGCACCTGCCCCCACCGCCTCCTGCCTCTAAGGCCCCTGCCCTGCCCTGCTCTGGGGCCCTGCGCCCAGAAAGCGGATTCCATGTGACTCCAGGGAAGGCTTGTGGACACACGCCCGTGACCTGGCAGCACGAAAAAGAGGCTGGAGAAGTGACTTAGGATTTCCGCCAGGGACTCACCTTGAGAAGGCCAGAGGCAGACAAGGAAGTGGCCCACGTGGGGCGGGCCGGTCCCAGCCAGCTCCTGGGCATCTGACCAGCTACAGCCCCTTAGGGAGGGGTCACGGAGAGACCACGGCTTGGAGAAGCCCCCGAAGGGTTCCACCCATGCATGACGCCCACGGCGAGGCCGGGAGAGGAGGGTCGGCTTTGTTCTCCGAGGCACTCACTTTGGGAACCAGAGGCACGGTGCAGGGGGAATGGCTAACCCACAGATCGGAGACAGTATCTGGACTCCACGTGCTTAATCTCCAGAAGATAAGGGTTTAATCTCCAGAAGATATGAGGACCTGCTGCCACTGGACAACATAAAACTCAACAGCCCAATTAAAAAATGAGCAAAGGACGTGAACGGCCATTTCTCCAGAGAAGACACACAAATGGCTAACAAGCACCTGAGAAGACGCTCAATATCATTAGCCGTTAGGGAAATGCAAACCAAAACCACAACAGGGCCATCATCTTACACCCACTAGAATGGCTATTATTTTAAAAAGCAGAAAATAACCAAGATGTGAAGAAATAGGAACCCTCATTCATTTTTTATGGGAATGTAAAATAGGGCAGCCAAACAGTCTGGCAGTTCCTCAAAATAAAATTATCAGATGACCCTGCAGTTCCACCCCAGGTACCTCCCCCAGATAAGCGAAAAGCAGGGACCAGAGGCACGCAGGCACACCTGAGTTCCCAGCAGCCCATTCACAGGAGATGGAAGGTGGACATAGGCCAAGGGTCCATCAATTGACAAACCGATCAACAAAATGGGGTCTACCCCACGATGGAATGCTATTCAGCTGTAAAAAGGAAAGCAGCTCTACAGTGGTTTGCCAATCCTCAATCAACAGTATGCCTGAAAACGCTAGGTGTGCCCTGGGCTCTATCTTAATCTCTGTGACGTTTGTCTTAGTTTATTTTCTCAGAAACCTACGGCTTCCAGGTTGAGCCAAGGCCAGATAAGTCCTGAAACCCAGAGATGCCAGACTCTCCAAGAACCTCAACCCCATTCACTCCTCTAGCCCAGGTCAGCACCCCAGCGTGTCCAGCATGGAGAAGTTAGAATGGTCATTCCGAGCCCTGAAGACTGAGAGGAAGGTCGAGTGAGAAGGAAGCGTAACTGAGAAATTAGGATTTAACAAATGACTGTGACTGTCAGCTCATCATACAGATATTTCTTTTTAGAGTCTAATGTTTCAGGATAGCCAGAAGGAAATACCTGAAGTTGTTGAAATGTAACCCAGTGGCCCTGATCTTTGAAAATGGTTGTATAACTGTATTGCAAAAAAGAAAAGAAAACTAGTCAGTCACTTGTGTTCGTATGGATCTACTCCAGGATGTATTGTTTTGTTCCATATATATCCATATACATAGCCATACTATGTATATAGTTTTAGTTAACCTGCCCCTATTGTGAGTCTCAAAATCGGGTATTTGCAATACTAGTGGTCAATAAGAGAAAGGGGTAAAGGGGAATGGGGTGTTTGGGGTTTTCTTTTTTCTTCTAATTTCGTTTTCTGGAGTGATGCAAATGCTCTAAAACTGATCATGGTGATGAATACACAACTATGCGATGATATTGTGAGCCACTGATTATACATTGCATGGACTGCATGATGTGTGAAGACAATTCAATGAAATACATTGGATGGATTGCATGGTGTGTCAAGATAGTTCAATAAAAATACATAAAAAGAAAAAAAAGAGAGAGAAAAAAAACACGCTACAAGCTGGATGAACCCTGAAGACACACATGAAGGAAAGGCCACATATTATAGGATTGGCTTATATGAAACACCTAGAATCGGCGAATCCACAGGACGTCTAGAGGCTCACCGAAGCCCCCGACCCCCCGAGCCAGGGCCAGCCCTCTGAGATGGGGGTCCCTCACCTGGGGCCACGAGCCCCCCCACCACCTAAAGTCCCCCCAGCTTCTCGGTTGGTTCCCAGGTGGGTCTCGAGTCTTCCACGACTGGACTGCCAGGAGCCCCAGGTCCCCACTCAGAGCCCGGGGGCCCCCACCCTCTTTCCCGGGGCTGCTTCGGGGTGACCACTGCCCTCTGCGTGGTAGGCCCCAGCAGCCAGGGAGGTGGGGCCCCCGGGGGGCAGCGGTGGGGGGAGGCTGGGGGGCCTCTATGGGGTGACTGTCCGGTTCCTATGGGTGCCACCCCAAACGGGAGGTGAAACAGCCGCCGTTTTATGACGCTCACAGAGCCTGAGAGTCACACGAGCCCCCAAATTCCTGTCCGCCCGGAAGCCCAGAGGGCAGCCCCGCTTGGAAATGGGGCCCTCTGCATGTGTCATCAGGTAAGACGACGTCACCCCGGAGCAGGGTGGGCCCGATGTGCATCAACTGGTGTCTTGACCAGAAAAGGAAATTTGGACACAGGGACAGACAGACGCGGGGGACAGGAGGGCTCGCGAAGATGGGGCGGCCACGGCGAGGAGGCGGGCAGGGCCGGCCCTAAGGTTGGAGGCCGACTCACGGCCCTGGGACCGTGGGCTGATGCATTTCTGCTGTTTTAAGGACCCCCCCACCATGTGCACTGCTTTGTCACGGCCACCCAGGGACCCCAGTGCAGCTGGCAGCGCCCCCCGTGCCTCCCGCACTCTGGTCGCAGCTGGGGGCGGGCGCATGGCCCCTCTCCTGCAGTCTCGGCACCCACGGCTCGGGCTCGCAGCTGCCCCTGCTCCCGGGAGGTTGCGTACCCCTAGCCCCAGGCCCCCTCCTCCGGGGCGGTGGGGGGGCATTCTGGGGTACAGCTCGTGTTCCAGAGCTCCTGGGGGGCCCAGGCGGCGCTCTCGGCCCCGCTCAGCTGTGACCTGCCCCGCCCGCCCCGCCGCCTTCTGGGGGTGCCCTCCCGCAGGGGTCCCCAACTCAGGCTCCAACCTAGGACAGTAGGTATGGGTCACCGTCGGGTAAACGGACAGACCATTTTTCTTCCTCTCCAGCTGAAGGGGTGGGGGGTGGGCTGGGAGATGTGACCCCCACCACTCACCCCACCCTGTGCCCAGCCCTGCCCCCCGGCCCCCGATCTGCGCGTAGCACCCCACCCCACAGAGAGAGCAGGGTCAGGGAGAGGGCAGAGCAGGAAACAGACTGACCTTGGGGGGGTACCTAGGTGGTTTGCTTTCCAATTTATATTATGTTTCTGCATTTCCCAATATTTTTACAGGGAAAATGATGGCTTTTGTAATCAGAAAAAAATGCAGAGTTGCTTAAAGGCACAGGCTCTGCCATTGAGAAGCCAACTTCAGGGGGTGGGGTGGGGGCATCCCAGGGCTATGTCCTGGGCGTGAGAGGGTGCAGCCTCGGTATGGACCCCCCCCCCATCAGGTGTTCGTCCTTCTTTGTGGCCACAGAGGCGGGGAACATTCTGGAAGGCTCTGTGCTTGGGACCTAGAGGCAGGGGCAGTGGGTCCACACCCTCAAACGGGGCCGCAAGCCCCCAGCCCTGGCATTCGCAGCCCCTCCCCACTTGCCCCCTCCCTCCACAGCGCCTCTGATGCGCTTTCTGTAGGAAGACGCCAAGGCTGGCGGAGCAGATGGCATTTAGGAAGCAAGGGCCTCAGCCCGGCCCTGCTGGCCTGCTCGGGAGAGGGGGCGCTGGAAGGAGGTGCCTGGAGTCTCCCTGCCTGTGTCCCCTCCATGCTCCCAGAGGCCCCACCCACCCAGCCTCAGTTTCCCCAGCTGTCGGGCAGGTGGCCTTGAAACTGTTGCTGGGCTGGGGGAAACGCCAGGGCTTTCTGGGGCCTGAAAGGCGCCTCCCCCTGAGTCCCAGGGCCAACCTGGGGCCCGCCAAGGCCCAGAGTCCGCAAGGGCACGGCGTCCCCTCCCCACCCAACCCTGGGGCTGGCGCACACCTGCCCTCGGGGCCTCGGGGCATCCTCTAGGCGGGATCCGGGCTCTAGATCCAGGGCTTTGAGGCCAGGGCCGTGTCAGGAGGTTTTTGGAATCTCAACATGAAATGCAGCCATGTGCTAGATGCCTACAAGGACATGTGCGGGCATGGGTGTACACACGTGTGTGCAAGGGTGCGTGTGCATGTGTTCACAGCTGCGTGTGCAAGGGTGCACGCTGCACGTGCTTGGCTTCTAGGGCCCAAGTAAGTGGTTTCTGCCCCAGACACACTCCTGAGCCCCGGGGGAGATGACAGCGGCTTCCCCTGGGCTCTGCTCCAGGAGAGCCCTTTACCTCTCCCTTAGCACAATTTTATGGTTGGGGAAACTGAGGCTCAAAGTGGTAGTGGTGGTGCCTGAACTTCCCTAGGCCTTCTGGGGGAGGGGGACCTCCTCCTGGGCTCTCGCCCGTCAAATGCCCCCCCAGGGCCTCCCTCATGGGATGGCTGGGCTGCCTCCCAGGCTCCTGGCACTGGGGGTCTGGGATGGAGGGGTCGCTCCTGGCAGGGATGGAGGCAGCCCCTGGAGAGGGACCCACGGACACCCCCGCCCCCACTCGCTCCTGCTCCTCCCAAATCTGCAGGCTCCTGTGACATTTGCTGGACACGCTTCCCATCACCATGACAACCAGAGGCCCCAGCAAGGAGCAGAGGGGGTGGTGCTGGTGCAGGGAGGGGGTCTGCCCTCAGGGGCTCACCTCCCCTGGGGACCTGTATCCCACCGGCCACGGGCCCGGGACCCAGGCCAGCCCCCTCTGCTCCAACACTCAGCTTCCCAGCAAACTCCTGGGCCTGGGAGGTCACAGCCAGTGGAATGTTCCAGAAGGCTCTGCTGAGTCGATGTTAGCTGCGTGAGTGGACGGCTCCTCTGAGAGCAGAAGGCTCCAGTGAATCCCCACCTCCCCAGGCCCCCAGCGCTCCCATCTCTGGCTGGGGCACCCCTACCTGGTCCCCGAGGCCAGAAGCCTAGGTGGAGCCCTGCCCCCTCACACCCCCAGCCCTTCCGGGTCCCACCTCTTCGGCCCCTCTGCACCCTGATCTGGCTCTGTCCCCGGGTCACCTGCCACGGCCTGCCCCAGCCCCGAGCTCCCCGGTGGGCCCGCACCTGGTTTCAGCTCCGCCCAGGGGCCCTGTTCTCCCATCGGGGGGCCCTGGTGTGTGCTGTCGCCCATGCCTAGACTGCTTCCCCAACTTCCACCCACTCAGCAGAAACTTCCAGAACATTCTACCGACTGTGACCCCCCCCCCGCCTCCCCTATGCTGCCGTCCCCTGAGGACTGTCCCACCCCCCGCCAGAGTGTCCCCCACAGAGCTGCCAGGATCATGGGCCCTTGTGCCCAGGCTGACCGGGCAGACCTGCTGCCCCCACCCCCACCCCATCCCTCTCCAGGCCTCACCCCCACCCCACCTACTGCCAGGGCTCACCCCAGGGGGATGCCGTGGAGAGATGCAGCCGCCCAGAGTGCAAGCCCCCGGGTGCCCTCCGCCCTTCGCATTGTGCCCCCAAACACCCACAGACACGGGGGCCCTTCGGGAGACCCCCAAGGTGGCTCCCTGGAAGGGTGGGGTGCTGGGTAGGGATCTGGGCACCCCCTGCTGTGGGTGCTCTGGGCTGGGGTGCGGGGCCGGGGAGGGGCTGTGAGGAGGGGCCATGCTCAGGAGCCCAGCTACTC
>PVIY010047295.1:0-17943 GCA_004026745.1 Myrmecophaga tridactyla | reverse complement strand
CGCGCGCGCGCCTCAGCCTGAGGCCTCTCCCGGGAGCCCGGTGGGGGAGAGGGACGCTTGCAGTGTCCCCAGTTCCCTGCGGCCGCCCCCTGCCCTCTCTTCCTCTCTCCTCTCCCAGCATTTGGGCATTTATTGTTGTATCCACTTAACGCAGTGCTCCAGGCTCCACTGCAGAACCTATGTTTGATTTCAGATTAGCTAGCTGGGCTGTTCTAAC
Source organism: Myrmecophaga tridactyla (assembly GCA_004026745.1). Classification (NCBI taxonomy): domain Eukaryota; kingdom Metazoa; phylum Chordata; class Mammalia; order Pilosa; family Myrmecophagidae; genus Myrmecophaga; species Myrmecophaga tridactyla. The sequence continues at coordinate 17,726 of PVIY010047295.1, read as the reverse complement.
TGCAGAGAAAAAGCTTAGAAAACAATGGAGTTGTTAAATGGACTTAAAGACGTTTTAAAGAAGGATAATAAAAAATAATAAGTTAGTAAAATAACACCCCCCTTTACACTTCAGGCAAACAGTCTTAAAAGTATCGTTTAAAACAAGGTGTCAATTTAAGATGGTGTTTATATAGAAATTCATTTAAACACCGATATTTATTAAATTTTTAATTGCAGAAGTGTAAGAAAATAAAAACAGCTTATAATCCCACCACCCACAGATAACACTTGTTGAAATAATGTCATTGTTTTTAAAACTTTCTGTTGTTTAGCTCATTTTAAATTAAACTTGCAAACTGAATCTAGCTGCCTATTTAAAATAAATGGACTGATTCTTCTTATTGGAACTTTCAGACATATATATCTTTAAACCAAGGCAGAATAATATAATGTACCCAGTTGTACTATCAAAACCCTTAGCTAATCTTGTCCCATCTACAAATGAGCTGCTTTTTGCATATGAAACAAAAAAGGAGGGCTGAGCCTTAGAGACCTCCTTGTCAAGGTCTGTCTTTCTAGCTGAGGACCCTGAGATGAGGAATTCCCAGCAGGCAGTCAAAATTTCAAACCACTGCAGCCTTTTGAACTGACTCTGTGACCCTGGGGGGTTTACTTAACCTCTCTGAGCTTCATTTTTCCTGATCCAGAATATGGGTTCTAGAAGAGAAAAACAATCAAGATGTCCAAATATTTATAACATCATAATAAAAGCATCTAATATGAGCTCAAAGAATATTAATTTCCATCTCCAGTCCCTTTCCTGCCATTTATTCACTTAATATATCCAGTTAACATCATAATAAGATCCAAATCTGGGCTTCTTGACTCTTAGTACAGTGCTCTTCTTGCCACCTCCAGTCTCCATAGCTTTCTATCCACCTCATAAGTTATCATCTGGACCTAGGTTATATAATTACCTAATATATAATTCACCTTTCAGTATTTGCCAGGAGAGCTTACCTGTCAATTCCAGCTATCAGCTTTTTGTCAAGCATCAGTCACTCCCATCATCCCCCTGCCATGTATTTTCACTGTCAATATCTATATTTGTCTCTCGGAACTATCTAATCTGTCCCTCTTAGATACCTGTTTTATATCTAGCCACCTACTTCTGTCTGCTCTCATTATAACACCTCCCTAAAGTTGATTAATTTATATTTCCTATTAATTCTATGTGCTTCTTCCTATCAATAACTTGTATTGACCCATTTGCTGATTATCTCGTTATCAACTCTTTTGTTTTATGTACATTCCATCTCAAACTTCCATCTCTCTAGAACTATTTAACAATTGACAGTATCTTCATACATCTGCTAATGGTTATCTATCATCTTATTGGCTCTGGCTCTATTTTCTCTCTGGGCCTCAGTTGCTGTATCTGTGGGATTGACTGAAATGGAATCCAGGGTTCTTCCCAGCTCGGAGTTTCCATGGACTCATCTGTATTTTGCCTCAGTGATTCTGCATAATCCCTGTTCTCAGAGCTCACAGTATTCCCCCCCACCTATCATAACATGCATCGGTCTTTGCTGCTACTTATTGTTTAATTATCAGCCTTGTCCAAGGGACCGGCTTCCAAAATGTCATTTAAACCAGGGAGATCTTAAAATGCATGCATGCACAGGTGGGGTTCTATTAGGAGGTCCAGGATGGGACCCAGGAAAAGTTTCTAGAAACAGCTCTCTGGATGATTCTAGTGAAAAATAAGCCTGGGCATCTTAGCTCTGAGACGCAGAGGTCAAGTTTGTTTCTAGCTGCACTCCAGGGCCCAGCTCAGTGCTGGTAGGAGTAGATGCTCAATAAACATGTACTGAGTGAATGGGTCAACATCTCTTGATTCCACACATATCCATAGGTCAACTTTACCAGGCATTCCCCTTGCTCTCTGCTGTCTGTGCTCTCTCCCTGCCCCATCTCTTTTCAGCTTTCCCTTACACTTTCAGATTGTTCATCTAGATAAAGCAAACACCAGCTCTTGGATAAAATTTCCAGGAGGGTTAGGTAGATCAGTGTGGGGTCTCTATATGCCTGAAGCTTCAGCATGGGATGTTGGGAGGTGGGCAAATTGAGCTGCTGTGTTGGGGTGAGGCTGTGTTTAGTGAAGAATGAGGAATTTGTGCTGGGAGAGTCTTTGAGTCAACCTAAGAGGTGGAGAGAGTTCTCCTAATGGTTCTAGTTACTTGCTTCCACTGCTGTGGTGCAGCCCTGGGGTCTGACCTGGGTGGGCAGACCTGGGGCTGAGTTACATCAGGGCATTGAGTGTGGGTAAGTGTGTGTAGTGTGTGTGTGCCCACAGTGTGGGGCACGTACGGGCAAAGTGTGATGGATTCCCATAGATTGGGTGATGTCATATGTACACATCAGGTGCCAGTAGGCAGTCACATGGCTGCAGGGTCAGATGACCTCTTGATAATAACCCTTGCATACTTGCATGCTTCTGTGTAAGTATGTGTGTGTGTATGCACGTGTGTGGTGCATTAGTTCTAATGGGAAAGAGAAAGTATTTGATTGCTCCAGGCCGATCAGTTGGTCAGTGTTTCCAGCTGCCTCTCCTCCCCAGCCATGAGCTTGGCTACTCTGTTAGGTAAGAAGGAGCAGACTCGATTCAAAGGCAGCCAGAAGGAACAGTAGAGGCCAGGCTGTGGGAACATTTGACCAGGGTTTTGAAGGCTGAGAGCATTCCAGATCGGGTAACTCAGACAAAGGTGGAGCGTCTTGGAAGGAATCTGGTTCATCTGAGAAACTGAGAGAAAGTCAGCAAGTCAGGGACTTGCAACACTACAAGGAACCTCTCCCCAAACACAGAGGGGTCCTCCAGGCAACATTCCCACTGTGCCGTTGGGGTTTAGGGAGAGGTGAGAGGGGGCCAGAATAAGCATAGCCTCCAGCAGGGTTGGCAGCCAAACTATGTGACCTGGTTCCTCTCTAGATCCTCTGTCCACTAGGAAGGGGCTCTGGGGTGGCCCAGGAGTTGCCCAGCTGAGTTAGGGATGTGCCATGGACTGTCATTCTTCTTTCCTGTTACTCTCAGGGCCCGGTTCCTTTCTTTTTATCAAGTTGAAAATAAGTTAATACCTGAAAGAAAAGTCATACACGTAGAAAGAAGAAAGAAAAGTTACTCACACTTTTGGCATATTTCCTTCTAGTCTTTTTACCCCATGCATAGATTTTATTTTTCAATGCTGTGGTCATACTGTGCCAACACTGAGAATCCTTTTCCACCAATATTATTAAGTCAGAAGCATCCCCCTGTTATTACAGTCTTTGTAAACAGCACCTGGACACTCAACCCAAGGCTGCTCTCCGGAAGATAGGCAGGCTGCCTAGGGACAGGATGTATGTCCCCATGGACTGCACACCCTGTCTCTAGAGGCTACCTCCTTAACCCCGTAGTTTTCACAGAGAAAGTATTCTGAATCACCCTTCACTTGGGTGTGCCAGGAAGCTGCCCACAGCCTGAAAACAAATCTTATGCCTCAAGTTCCACCAATAAAGTGTTCCTTCTTTGGGCCAGTGTTGCTAGGGTCCATCCCACTAAAGTATGGTGGTCAGAGTCCTTCCTAGAAGGACTCAGGAATGTGTGTGGAAGGGAGAAAGGAACAGAAAAGGCCCTCATGTTACCCAAGGCTCCCCTGGATGCCCCCATCGCCAGGCTGGCCAAGCCCAGGCCTGGGCCAGCCTACTTGGGCTTCTCAGGAATGATGCCCCAGCCCTGAGTCACACTCGTCCCTTGCACAGGAGGCCGGAGGAGCTCTCCCGTCTACTAGCTAGTACAGCTACAGCAGGCTCCTGGGCGGGGGGCAGGGGCCAGGCTGACTGCCAAATGGTTATGCCAAGAACCACCCAGGGCCCAGCCACCCTGCACCCAAGGAAAGGTGGGCATGGAATCCAGAAGCCCTGTGCTTGGAGCATCTGCTGTCCTCCCCTGTCTACCTGAGGTGAGGCATGCAGGCTATGGGTTTCCTGTCCTGCAAGTGAGGAAAGGAGGATCTCCCCTCACCCCACTGTTGGAGGCACCCCCTCTTCCTATCTCTAGCCGGCTGCTCTGTGCAGTACTGAGCACTGGCCACCCCTCCCTAAACTGCTGTTCTAGAAACAGAGGGCATGGCAAAAAAGCCATGGTAGCCCCCCTGAGGAAGCCCTGGGTAAGGTGGGCTCCGGGGAGGGGACAGAGAGGACAGTCTGGGAAGCAGAGATATGAAGGTGGTCCCGGCTGCCAGGCCTGCTTTTGGCCACTGCTGCCTGCCTTTGCGACTCAGGGCTGAGCTTTGCAACCGTTCCCAGGGAGGAGGGGCGAGACCAGGCTGTCTCTCTGAGGAATGCTATTCTCAGCCCTACCCAGGGTTCAAGGCTCTCCCTTGGCAGCCACTGTGGCTGCCAAATCTGAGTGCTCACCATCATTCCACACTCCCTACTTGCACGGCCACTATCCATCACCCCTGTTGCAGTTGGTGGAATCTACTTGCTTTTACATTTACCATCATTCCCAGGACACCAACCACACCTCGTGACCCTGCTCCCTCTATGTCACCTACCCCCAGGGACCCTCTGGAGCAAGGGCACAGGAGGTGCCCTGGAGCTGCCAGGGCCCTCAAAAGCAGCTCTCCCATGGATGAGAGACTTGAGCCTGAAAGGGGAAGGGACATACCCAGGGATCCACACCCAGGTCCCTCCTCCCAACTCGGAGGGAGATCTGGTCTGGTCAGGCTCTGCAAAGCCACGTAAAGAACATGTGGTCATGTGGAGGTGACAGAAGAAAGATTTCTCCACAGTCAGCAAGCACTAAGGCCAGTCAGGGATCCAGGACGACCCGCCCAGATTATGCACAATAGGACAGTAAAGACTGTGTGCTGGACATGGAGCAAATGCTGGAGGAGGAGGGAGAAGAGAGAGAATTAGAGATGGGGCTAAGTCTGGGGAGGCTTCCTCGAGGAGATGAGCTTAGAATAAGCTTGACCCCCTGCCCTCCCCCAACACAGAGGATGGTGGTCTGGTCTCTGAACCCTCCCCCTGTCAGACCTCTCACTGCCTGTCACAGAGGGTCCCTCCACCCCCACCCCATGTTGACAGATGAGTTCAGTTCTGTTACCTGGAATTCTTCTGGCTGTTCCTCATGCAACCTGTTCCCACATCTGGATGGTCCACAGGGATGAGAGCCACGTGAGGAGGAGGTCCAGAACTGCCCCTTCAGGGCAGACACCCCCCTCCCTGGTCCTCTTCTATCTGATAAGAGTGAGGTTTTGCTGTGGGATTTCAGGCTACTCTGAGGAGCTGTCACCCCAGGGAGCTTTGAGGCTCACCTGCCCAGCTCCAGCCTGCACCACTCCAGGCAGTGGCTTAGAAGAAATTCCACACGGGGTTTCTACGAGAAGGTCCTGTGAGGTTAGAGTGCCCAGCCGTGAGTCCCTGGCCCTATGAGTGGTCTGGCTGTGCTGGGCGCTGCTCTGGGTCTAGACCCCCACCTCCAGTTCATGCAGCCACGTTCACTCCACCTCTTTTTGTGTGTGTGACAAAGAGCACAGGGCCAGCCCTACGGGCGGGGGACCACTTCAGGTCCTCAGGGAACCCGACAGGACCCATGCCAGTGGCTTTTCATTTACTCTCTTGTGTACTGTTCACATCAACCCCGGGAAGGAGGAATTATCATGTCTCCTCCCTAGAATGCATCAGGGATGCAGGTGGCCAGACTCGAGAGTCTGTGCTCCTTTCCCTCTGCTCTGCTGCAGCTGCAGAAACCAGGACCCCTGAGCTCCAGACTCCTCCCTTTCCTCCTTTTCAGGGGGACAGGACAACCACCCCTCTTTCCAGCCCACTGGCCCATCTCTCCCAGCCCACCTCATGTGCACCTGGAAGAGCATCCTCCAGGCTCATCAGGGGGCAGCTGGCCAGAGGAGAGGGTCCTGACCCGGGAGTCCTGGCCGTCTGTGGGCTCAGCTTCCCCATCTGGCTCCCACTTCACCTGGAGTGCTGAGGCCCCAGGGCCTGCTCAGGGGCCTCCCGGGTGTTTCTCACCTGTGCCCCTTCCCTCCCCGGCCCAGGTGAAGGTGTGGTTCCAGAACCGGAGGACAAAGTACAAGCGGCAGAAGCTGGAGGAGGAGGGTCCTGAGTCTGAGCAGAAGAAGAAGGGCTCCCACCACATCAACCGGTGGCGCATCGCCATGAAGCAGGCCAACGGGGAGGATGTCGATGTCACCTCCAATGACTAGGGGTGGGCAGCCACGAACCCACCGCTGCAGAGTGCTGCTTGCTGCTGGCCAGGCCCCTGAGTGGGTCCAAGCTGAACTCTGGCCACTCCTGGCCGGACTACGGGGAGGCCTCGAGTCATGGCCCCAGAGGGCTTGGAGCCTGGGGCCACCACTGACAGAGGGACAAGAAATGGGCTAGCTGAGGCCTGGGACTGCTCAGCAGTCTCCCCAGAGAGCCTGCTTGCCTGGGCCGGCAGCCCACCACCGCAGCCTCCCAGCTGCTCTCCATTTTCTTTCTCTTATCTCTTTTTTGTTTTGATGCATTTCTGTTTTAATTTATTTTCCAGGAGCCCGCTGTAGTTCTTAGTGATCCCCTTGTGTCTCCTTCTCTGGAGAAATAATAAAAGTCTCTCTTAATCATGCCGGCATCCAGCTCCAACTCCAGAGCCCAGAAGCCTGGGTGGGGCACTGGAGATTAAATTAATTAACTCCTCTCCTTTGTTGGTGGTTGACTGTGGTGTCTAGCTCCAGCTCCACAGCAGGAGAAACTGAGGCTAAACATAGGAAGGACCATCCTATGTCTTGAGGGAGGTTGAATCAGGGATGAGAATGACAGGTGAGTCTCAGGCCCAGGTGGGCTGGTGAGGAGAGACAGAGCTCCCCCATGCTTAGTGGAGTGGAGAGTTCAGTGGCTTCTCCAAGTGAGGAGAAACCCGAGGAAAGTAGAGTGTTGGGGGCTGGGTAGAGGGGATGCCAATCCCAGAGGCTGCCATCTCAGCCCCAAGTCCTGGCACCACCCAAATCAAATGCTCACCTGTCCCCAGATACCCCAGTAGGGCAGGTCGGAGCTTCTGTGATGGCTTGAGGCTGAGCCTGCCATGGATGTCCAGGGACTCAGGTCTCACTCACCCAGGAAAGAGCTGGACACAGGGTCCACTGAGCTCATTAGCTCACTTGTTGCCCTTTGGTTTGTCCACTTGTCTTTCCTACTGGTCACCTGTTAAGTTATCTCTCATCCTAAAATTGCAAAAACGATCTTCCTAACAGCTTCCCCTTTAGACATCTAGACATGTCTTCATTTTTTCCCATGTGCTTCCCAACCCCTCCTCTTTGGCCTCTGCCCCATGACACAGCTGACACTGATGGCAGTCACCATGTCACCAGCCATCCATTTGTGGCCAAACTCAACCACCTCCCCTCACTCTGGATTCACCTGCTCCCCTAACGCTGGCCAATGCCTCCTGGCCCTCCCCACTCCCCGTCTTCATTTTGGTACCTGGGACACCTCCTCCTGCCCCTCTGGGCTCTCCCCACTGTCCTCTAGGTCTCCTCTGCTGAACCCTGCGGTCAGCCCTTGGCCCTCCTACCTCTTCACTGTGCACTCCTGAGGCGTTTGCCTCCACTTGGCAGGACTTCTCTTGGGTCCACGTCTCCAGCAGACCTCCACTGGGCTGCAGACCCACTGTGCCAGTTGCTATACTCCGGGCCCCTCAGACTCATCTCCCCACCTGTTTTCCTCCTGAATTGTCCTCCTTGGCAAATGTACATTGCTTCCCAAGGTGTAAAAAACCCTGTACTTCTCCTCAATCTTCCTCTCCCCCCAGCCCCCTCCATCCGCATCTCTCCTGCTCTATTTAGATGAGCTTCCTGACTGCACCTGCTTAGTCCAGCGCTCCAGGTCTCTTTGCTGCTGGCCCAAGGTCCACTCTAGTGGGGGCAAGGTGGGCACAATGAGGCTTCCATGGATGTCAAAGGAGGCCTCTTTCAGGCTGTGGCTAAGGATTATCTTCCTTGAGTTCAAATATTGTTCCCATCACCCTGCCCCTGCCCCCACTGCTTTCCCACTCTTGGCCTCTCCTGTCTCTCTCCCGGTGCCTTCTGCTCCAGTCTTCCCCATGTCTTCCCTGACCCTGAGGGACCCACGGGCTTTCCCTGCACTGAGCCTTTGCTTGTGCTGTCCTTCACACCTGGAATGCTGAGCAAACACACCGTGGGTGCTTGATAGATGTGAGTTCATTGGAAGGAGATCAAAGGTCCAGGCCTATTGTGTTGGGGTACACCCAGGGATTCGAGTGCATGAAGTCCTGCTGGGAGCACAGATCCAGCTCCCACGGGGACTATCCTCATCGCTCCCCACTCTCTGTCCACCTTGCTTGTGTCCAGTCAATGTTAGAAACCAAAGGGCTTTGTCCCATCCCTACACCCCACCCCTGCCCCTATCAGCCAGGAGAACCTGACCACCACACCTTGAGAGCCCTAACCTGGGTAAGTCCAAGGTCAACCACATGTGGACTCTCACTGCCACGCAGGTGGGCTGATCTCTCGGGAGCATGCACACACAGGTGTGGTGACCACGCGAAGAGGCACTTCCTCCACCCCACAGGGCAGCGGAGGAATGGGTGGCTGTCTCTCTCACGCTTCCATCTCACTTGGCTGGGGAGGGGGTGCAGGGAGATCACAGCCGAGCTCCCCCTGCCACCCAAATGCAGGGCTGGAGAGGACCCAAGCAGGCCTGCGCGGCTTCCCGGGCCAGGCCAGCGGATGGGGGGTAGGAGTCCCCGCCGCACTCCCATCCGTCCCCCATGTTGTGCCTCTCCCGCAGACGGTAAATATTGGTGTTGTGACTTCATTAATAAAGGCTTCTGTGAGCCTGAAAAACATGAAATCAGGAGGAACTATTTTCTGAGCTGCGGGCTTGCCAGGTTTGCTAATTTGGGAGTTTTTGGGCCCTATCCAGGGAACAAACCAAAGTCTCTCGAAGAGACACAGATGCAGCCGAGAAGGGGAGAAGAAGACAAGGAAAGCTGCTCCCTTCCCTCCCCACCACGCCTCCCCACCTGGAGCCTGGGGCCAGAGTGAGGACCCAGGGACATTGGCTGGCTGGTCTTTTGGGCGTGCAGGGAGCCGCCAGGCTGGGCTTTGCCGAGTTACCCTGGGTCAGCCATTTCCCCTCAGCTGGGCTGCCCACCCCCCACCCCCCACGCTGGGGCCCTGCAGAATCTGAAGACTGTGAACCGAGGTATTTTTGAGCTCCTGTAAAAAGTCCAAGTCGCACACAACTGAAGTGCAAGGAGCACAGGGGAGATGTTCTTAACTCTCTCGGCCTCATCTATGTGCCTCCCCTGCAGGGAATGATCTTTACACATCCTCTTGTCCGTGGAACTTTCTGGAATGAGTCCCCACAGCCTTCACAGTGGCATGGCTCATGCTTAGCATCTCTGCACTTCATCTGCAAACAACTCCTCCTCATGGGGGCTGCGACTGCTTCCCACAGGCCTTTGAGGGGCCCTTGTTGGGTGAGCTGGGCTCCGCCCCGGGGGCCAGGCTCCCTTCCCCCCCCCCCCCGTTCTGGGGCAGCCACGCAGTGGGAGGGGAGGGGAGGGGAGGCCGGCAGGCTGCGCGGTACAGGCCCAGCCAGCTTTCCTGTCAGACTGGCGCTGCCAGTGCAGAGCCAGACATCGGGAACAGGTTTAACCAATTACCCGAGCACCCCATCTGCTGTCTGGGGTGTGTGTGAGGGTGAGTGTGTGTGAGGGTGTCTGGGAGTGCCTGGGAGGGCTGTGGGCGTTTGTGTGAGTGTGTCAGTGTGGGTGTGTGGCTGCGCATGTGTGCGGCCGTGCACAGGTGCTGTGGTGGCTGTGTGTCCTGGTCATGCCCCCTCTTTTCTCAAAGGCCGTGGACCAGCGTACAGTCTTCCTGGGCCCCTCAAGACCTTGGGGTCCACCGCAGCCTCTCATTCCTTGCTCTCCTCATCACACCCACTCTTAGGACTCATGAGAACCAGAATTGCGCCATCTCTCAAGTCACAAATCTGGGTGTCTTTTCCTATCATACCATACATTCTTTCCGCTCATTTGCTCCGCTTGCCTCTGCGTCAGTGTGTTGACCTCACAGCACCCACCCCGGGCAAGGACTCCTCTACTTTCTCTCTGGCCCTTTCATGCCCTCTTGTTCTCACTTCCTCTTCCACGGGCACTCGCTTTGAACAAAGTCTGCCAGCCCCTTGTCCCACGGATGCTTGGCTGCACCTGCCTGGCAAAACCCCAAGGCTGTCTGTACCCACTTTCCATGCCTGCCCTTGCAGCTGAGGCCATGGGGGTGTCACATGGGGGAGCTGGATGGTGGCCTGCGAGGCCTGGGCTCTCCAGCCTCAGCTGAGGCCTCACCGCTGCTGAGAAGCCCACCCCATTCTCCACAGGGAGTGTCTCAAACTGTCACCTTTCCCCCCTACCTCTTTGCCCCCTTACTCTCAGTAGAGGACCCAATTTCCATCTTCAGAGAGAGAAAGGACAGTAGCAGACGAGGAAAATCTTTGGCTCAGTCAGAGTCCAGGTGGAAAGAGATGGTACCTTCAAACTGGGCAATCTGGGGAGTGAAGGAACAATGAACAAACTTTGGGAAACCAGTAAAGGATGTGGCACTGAACCAGGGCTGGTGACCACGGGGAGCCCTGATGGTCCTCAGGCTTGAGGAGGTGAGGGACAGGCCTCCAGGAGAGGGAGACCCACAGACTCAGCAGGTGGGATCAGTCTCGCTCTCCTTCCAGTCCTCCAGTTTCCTGCCTCCTGGGATAGACAGCAGGGGCGGGCGGAAAGGGTGGGACACTGACCTGGAGGGCCAGGAAAGACAACTACACTCCTGCATCCAACCCATCCTCTCCAATCCTCTCCACCTGTCTTCTGTTACCCCCGGAGACCTTTTTTGCTTTCTGGTCAGGGAGGATGCTCCCACTTGGGCTCTAGGTGCTACCACCCCATCCCCGGGGAGCTCACTCCTGGACTGTTTTTCCTTTTTCCTACCTGTACAGTCTCTTCTGACTCTTGCATCTTTGCAGTTCAACATGCCTAATAGTCTCTCGTCTGATAAAGTCCTCTCCTAACGCCAGGTCATGCTGTAGCTGTGGTCTTATCTCTCTGCCCTGCTCACAACCAAATTTCCTTAAAGAGTTGTCTGCACTGGCAGTCAGTGGCAGTCCCTCTGACTTCTCAACCCATGGAGCACTGGCTTTTGCCCTGGCCACCTCCATGGAAACCACCCTCCCGAGTTCCCGCCAAGGGACAGGCTTGCATCTTCTCTTCCTTCAGCGCTCAGCTCCAGAAAAGGCAGACAATCCCATCTACTTGAAGCTCTCTTCTGTTGTCCTGTAGGATGCCACAATCTCCTTGTTCTCCTCCTATCTCTCTTGTGGCTGAGCTTCCTTGGCAGCCCCCTGTCTCTCTGTCCAGGTCTCTAACATTGGGGCTCCTCAGGATTCCATCCTAGGTCTTCCTCTTCTTACCCCATGTGTTCTCTCTGGGTGACTTTTTCTGAAAAAGCTAAGAAGCCAGGCTCTGGCCTTAGACAAGGCTGCTATCTGCTGCCTCTGAGTGGGGGATGGTGAAGAAGGAACCCTGTTTGGCCACTGCCCTGGAGATATCTAGCACTACAGAGCAGGGGTGCATGTGGGGGTTTGGCCTTGTGGGGAGTGGCTGTCTTGGGGGCTAATCAGTGGCAGGGGAATGGATGAGATGGCAGGAGCAGCAGCAGCTCTGGGGGACTGAAGGAAGCTCCATTCAGAACATGAAACCAGGCTCCCAGAGGCCTTGGGAAGGGGTCACTCATCACTGCCCTCCTCTAGCATTTCTGACCCTCACTCTATCCATTGCTTGAGTAGGAGGAGAGAGGCCCTGGGGGCCGGCAAGTGGGGACGCGGGGTGGGGGGGGCAGGGGAGGCCACATTCCTGGAGTGTTAATGATCTCTGGGTTGGGCAGGAACTGAGCCCCCAAACCAGCTAAAAACAACAAACAGCTCCCAGGAGGGATTTGTGTCTGTCCTGCAAACCAAGGATTTCCGCTCAGAATGGGGTGATGGCCTGTCGGGCTCTTTGCAAAGAAATTCCCCAGAAATCCGAAGACCCCTGGCCTAGAAGTATCGTTTTGTGAGCAGACCCCACCCCCATCCTTTTCCCTCCTCCCACACTCTTAGTGAGACCTGGATTCCGGGTGAGGGAGGCAGGGGCTGCCCTGACACCCAGGGAGGCGCGTGGGAAGAGGCCATGCATTCCTCACCTTGTCTCTTAAATCCTTGCGGCAGTCCCGGGAGCGATGCTGGGCTCTGCCTTTTATAGACCAGGACCCCGAGGCTCAGTGAGAGAAGATCCAAACCCAGAGAAGGGGCTCAGGAAACATCTGACTGGATGAATGGCTGAACAGGTGAAGTCACTGGCTAGAAGCCACCGGTCAGGCTGGGACCAAGCTGGGGCTGGAACCCGGGGCTGCCTGACCCCGACCACAGGGACTTTACTACCCCGTCCCCGGGCATGGGAGGTCCACAGCTCCTCCCTCCAACTCTGAAGGAGATCCTGAAAGAGAGTTCTCGGAAACTCAGGGGTGCTGCCTGGAGGAAAAGGAGCAGGAATATCAAGAGGTGGCCAAGTCCTGGCCCTGAGGGTCTGTGGAGGAGTTGGGAAGGGGCAGACCATGGGGGCACGGGCCCTTTCCATGCGAAGCCCCTCCTAGCCCCCGCCCTCCCAATACAAACAGTATGGGAATCTACCCAAAGGCCTTACTTATTCTTTGAGGGGTCCCTTAGTGGGCACTCAATAACCACTCTGTGAAGGGGGTCTTTCTGCGGAGCTCCCAGCCGTGCCCTCTGCCCAGCTGCCTGCCCTCACACGCTCCTCTGCCCTTTCCTCTCTGCTTTCGCCTGGGCCTCCCAGCTGGCCTGACCCACCCTGGAGCCTGGGTCTCGGCCCCCAGCCATGTCTGCACTTCCCCAGAAATCCTCAGGCAGCCCTTGACCTGGGCTCCAAAGTCTAACCCCCTAGGGGAGGGCACTCCTGGATTGTTCTTCCATTTCCTACTTTTACAGTCATGGCCACAGACCCCACTCCCCACGTCCCGCGCCCCCAAGTCACAAAGCTAAGGCCTGATGCTTTAAATCCATCATTTATTGCCCGCAGCTCATTAGTATTACATAAGTCACAGAGATTGAGAAACTTTCTGAGAAGGTTAAAAAGACTATGCTTTCAGCAAAGTCCCCTGGATGTGGCCAAGGCATGTGCTGGTCCCTCACTCACACTGGCCCAGGCTGGAAGACCACCTTGGTTCTGTCTGACTGTCCTTCTGTCCCCCACTCTTCTCCCAGGCCAGAGGCTCAGGACAGGAAGCGAGCCGGCTTACCGCTAGGGGGCGGGAAGGGGTCTGGCGGACAGGTTGGCCTCTTGGTCTTCTGGTTTCCACATTCTGATCCCTCAGAACGCTCTCCGGAAATGGGGGCAAGGGCATCCCCAAGGCAGAGGGACTGTCTGACAGGCCAGGAGAGGTTTGGGCAGATACTCCAGGGCTGAAGTCCAAGGGGCAGGTATGTCCTGCACTCTGGCACCGCTGGGCCAGCCCCGTCCTGACTGAGTCAAGGCTTGTCCCTCCCTCCCCAGTCATGACCCAATTCATCCACCAAACCTCACTGCCTCTGCCTCTGGCTCTGGCTCTGGCAGAGGAGGGATTTGGGCTGAGAGTTTCCCTTCATGGGACCTTCTGTAGCAAGGCCAGGGCTTAGCAGCAAGGCTGGCTGCCCCTCTGTCACCATCCCTCCAAGCTACAAGAGCCTTTGTCACTCCACCTCACAGCAGGCGTCCCCTCAGCAGACCTGAAGTTGCATCTGGGAGAATGACTGGAAATCATCCAGGAGACAAAACAAATAGGTTGTGAGATACTGAGGCCCCAGGGGTGGGGCAGGCCAGGCCAGCCAGGAGTGGGGGTGGGGGTGGCAGGCAGTTTTGGTCCTGAGGTAAAGTGCCCAAGAACAAGGCCCTACGAGAAATGAGCTTTTCAAAAGAGGGCCCAGGCAGGCCCTGCCCCAGGCCCGGGCTGAAAGCCCTGCTCTGCCCTGGCAGTCGTCGGCGCACTCAAATCATGGCAGGACTGCCCCTCCGACACCCTCCCCTGCTGCTCCATCCTCCGTGCTCGTCTCTGCCTTCTCCCCTGCCTGCTCAGTGCTCCTCAGCGGAGCGGGGGGCCTGCAGAGTGGCTCCCAGCAGTGCCCACAGTGGAGTCCTGCTGCTGGCTGGCAGGCAAAGGCGGCAGCGGCCTCGGGTGGGGTGCGTGTCAGGGCCCATGGAATATCAGCCTCACCACTGACACTGCTGACCTCAGGGAGGGGAGAGGCTTCCTGCAGCTGCCCCGTGTCACCATGCCCCGGCCCCTCTGTCTGCATGTGCCTGGGTTCACCATCTGGCTGGAAGTCCGAAGGTGCTCGGGGTCCAGGGGCTGCCAGTCAAGGGGGTCCCATTCCAGCTGGGGGCAGGTGGAGCCACTGTTTTCCTTGAGCTTGAGCCTTTCTGACAGGGGCTCACTTGGCTCACCCCCACCCCACCCTCTGGCCGGCAAATGGGTGGAAGACGAGAGCCAGCAGCAAGGGGCTGGCTGGAAGCCCACACAGGGGTGAGAGGCTGCGTGCGGCTGTGGCTCCACTCTCAGGACCAGGCAACAACCCCTCCAGAACTATAGAGTGCCTGGCAAAGATCACGTGCTCCCAGGCTGTGAGGTCACACACAGAAGAGCAAAGTCCAGTTTCCAAGGCCAACTGCTGGCCATTCCCAAGGAAGACTGCCCGTCTCTCCATCCAGCGTCCACACTGAGGAAGTGCCTTGGGAAGCCAGCATCCAAGCAGGGCAGGCAAAGGTGTGATCGAGTTGGTGGAAACGCCTCAACCCTGTCCTCCAGTGCAGGGCAGGGAGTGGACTCGTCCAAGGTCTCCTGTTTGTTCCTGGGTCGCTGCTGCTGCTCAGGGGGCGCCTGGAGTTCTGGCTTCCACACTCTCAGGCACAAGATTCTCCTACTCAGGAAGGGCTGCGGGTGGGCCAGGAGGCCTCAGTGGCTGGGGAGGCGCCCCGACAACAGCCAGTCTGGCTCCAGCGCCACCTTCAGGCCCAAGGCCCAGCCTCCCGCAGCAGTGGGGCCTGAGGCCTGGGAGAAGGATCTTTCCACGGAGGCTGGGGTGCAGGCCCAGGCTTCCCTCCAAGCATCATTCCTTCTTGGAGCCCTGGCCTGGAGCTGAGGTCATCCCTGGGCTCCAGGAAGCGTGGCCCCAGACCCGCTGTGTTTCATCAGAGCTGCCTGGCTCTGCAGGGGCCATACTCAGTAGCCGGCTGGCCACGGAGCCTCCCAGAGGCCACCAATGCTCCTGGATTTCCTGGCCCCTTCCTAGGACCTTACTCATGGCTGGGTCATCCCGTGGGACACAGGTGCCCCCCTCTCCCCTCCCAACTCCGCCTTCAGGGACCATCTGGCCTGGCCACCGTCACATCCTAAATCTACCCGCCCAGCCGTCCAATCAACCCGGCTTCCAGGCCTGCTCCCACCACCTGTCAGAGACTTCTCCTGGGTGGCCGCAAACAAGGCTCAGACTAAATTCTGATAACAAGTAAAAAATAAAAAAAGAAACCAAAGTATAAAAGAATCCTAATCCAACCCCATGGGCACTCTACAATTTTTCAGCTTCACACGTAATTGTGCTGAGTGGGGTTCTGACAACCCCATGTAAGGCCCAGAAATGCACTTGATTATTTTTTTCTTAGGAAATGCATCAAAATTTTCCTCCCCTATGTTAAAATGTGAACGGATTAGTCTCCCTATCACTGCGGGTCATGTGCCACCCTGGGGTGGCCCAAGATTGGGGGTGTCTGCTTGCCCCTCCCTGCTGGTATACCCCAAGAGACTCCTTCCCCGCCCCCAACCCCCCCGGCCCGGACACTGCCCTGGGCCGGCTGCCACTCACAGCCCTTTGTTGTACACCACTGTCCGGCTGTTTGTGGCCCGCGCAATCTCAGGCTCTAATTGAGATGTTTCAATCTGAGGAGAGAGAGAGATAAGAGGGAGGAAAGGTGAGAGCGGGCTGCCTGGAGAGGGGGAAGCTGAAGGGGGGAGCAGAGAGGCTGGGGGTACCCATTAGGATCATACCTGTGCCTCCAGTTATGCCGCCTGGGGGCCCCTCCCTGTGCCCCCAGCCACATGCCCTCCCTGCTGACACATCTTCCAGATTCTCTCTTACCCCCTCAGCCTATGGCTCACAGTGACCCTTCCAGACCCAGTCTTCCTCTTCTCTCGACACTGCTTACATGTGGGTGAACATCCACTCCCTGGCCTCTGAGTTCTGAGTCTCCCTCATCTTCAAGGACCCTCTCCCCACAAACTCTGGACCTGGTTACCACCCAGAGTTGTTCCACTCAGATGCCTTAAATTCAGTCTATTGCCTTGAACCCCACAGTCTCCCATCTTTCCAGCACCTTGCTCATTCCTCCTTCTGTTTTTAAATTGCTGAGATCTCAGATTCAGGCTCCCCAGTTCTCCATCTTCACAGTCTCCTCCTTCAGTTTGTATAGCACAGGGCAGCACCTCAACCCTTCCCTTGTCCAAAGGTCCTTCCCACCCCAACTGGTGGGATCCCTGCTCTGGAGGAACCTAGCCAACCACCCACCTTCTCTACACTTGAACCCAATAGCCTGATGGGTTCCTGTCTCTGACTATAGCTGGACCCTCATAGCAACCGGCAAACAGACCTCACTGGCCTGGTCTACTCCCTCTCCCACTCTCCACATTCTCCACCCTAAACCTCTGCCCTCCTCTCCACCCCCACCCTCATCTCTCCACTCATCTTCAGCAGATAAGCATGCTTCCTTCTTACGGAGAAAACAGAAGGCATCATAAGAGAACACCCTTGACTTCCCATCATCCAATCTACAACTTAGCTGTGTTCAAAATTTTGCTCCATTCCTGACTTCCTGTAATCCCCCAGTAGCTATCCCTCCCCTGGGGAGACAGACCCCCCACCTGGGCTCTGCATGCTCCAGCCCACATAGGGAGCCCACTTGTAGACTGTCCTCTCTCTTTTCTACTTTTCAGTCCACTGACTCCTGTTTCAATACATGACAAGAACTTCCCATGTGACCCTATTTCAGGCTCCAGCTACTGGCAGGTCTCTCTCTTCCCCAACACCCACATTTCTTTAATGCATTATCTACACTGGCAGTCCCCACCTCATGTCCCACTGACTCTTCCACCCACAGCAAATGTGATTTCTGTTCCTACCACATGCCACAAAAATCTTCCTCCCCAAGGCCACTGCCACCCTTCTCCCATTGTACCTCCCGGACTCTCCTTAGGTCTCAACTCCTTGAACTCTCGGGAGCAGTCCATGCTGCTGAGAGCTCCCTCCTGTCTCTTGTCCTCTGTGGTTTCCCTCTTAACTGTCCTCATCTGGTCAATACTGCTGTGCTGGGATCCCGGGGGCTGGGACTGGCCAGGCCTTCTCCTCTGCATGCCCCAGCCCCACCCCAGTGACTCAGATCTCCACAGCTCACTGTCCCCAACTTCTCTCTTTGCACGTCTCACTGGCACTTGAACTGAATGCATCTAAAAGGGGAGTGAAGTCACCATCTCCCTCTGCCGGGACCCAGCTCCCCACCGCAGGAGTGCTCTGGCCAGAAACCCTGGGCCTTCGCCACCTCTCCCTGCCCCCCCC